>PVMI01019952.1:172-13186 GCA_008528875.1 Aulacorthum solani
CATAAATGCATACATATTACAGTTATTTTAAGTGCATAAATATCCGAGCCCTAGCTTATAGCGTTGACGAATGACGAGGAATACATAATATTTTTATTTAAAAAAGTATTCAATACCCAAATAAGTATTTGAATACTTTTACACAAATACTTTACAACACTTGTCTTTTGTGCTCACATTATCTTGGTAAGAGTGTAGTCGGTTTACTTACTCGTTATGCACAACTCTTCTCGCCTAAAGAGCACTTCACTCATAGTCGGTTTTTCGGTCACGAGTTAGAGGATGAGTTAGACATTTTTGGTAGCGAGAGTGTACAGAGCTAGAGGTGGCATAATAACTAAAAAATTATACAATTTACATTTATACCTACATCTATAATTGTTATTTTTACTTTGTTTAGATTAGATTATTACTTATAATTGTTGTTTGATTTATTAATTAATATTAAGTTAATCAATTAGCTAATAGTAATAAAACAAAACATTTTTAATAGTTTGAATTAATTTTACATTCACACAATGTAAAATATGATTTTTAATATTAATTATTAGAAATTTAATCAGTAATTCCTCAACCTCAAATAAATGCTGATTATGAATAAACAGCAATCAATGATTGTTGATCTCTATTCCCTATTATTAATTTATCTTATAGCTAAAATGTTTAATTAATTTTCAGTTTCTCGGAATTATGACTGAAATCGTCAACTTTTTCAATCATTTGAATATGTTCGAACTCTGTGAAATCGGAACTAGTTTTTTATCAGTGAATTTTGTTTAGCAATTATATTATTATACCTAATGTATTATTATATAACATTTATATATTAATATTTATTTATTTATTTAATTATACTATTGATTTAATCGCTTGTAAATTTACCGACTTAAGTAACATATTATTGTTTAATATTTTTTGTCAAGGGGTTAATATTGGCCCGTTTATGGTGGGGGTGGCGGAAAACGTCCTAGATTCCTATTATTGTTATTTTAACGAATTTTACATTGTTATTATTTTTTATATGCCATAATATATGTAGGTATAATTGGGTTGTATAATACCTATACATTTTGTAAAATAATTTGTGAGTTTAGGTATATTGTATTCCGCTGTGGATGACAATGTTTGACGATTTTTAAATAAAAAAAAATACATTTACTATTATGATAAACTGCGTGTGCCTACACTGTTAATTAAAAAAAAAATCTATATTATATGATGGCATCGGTAAGTGTTTAGTTGTTAGACAGTCGGCGGAATCTACATAAATAAACATCCAGCCGAATCAACATGAAAGAATATCCGGCTGAATTGATGATAATTTATTGAAACTGCGGAATCAATAAAACCCATTCTCTGATATTATATTCATTAAAGCGTTATCGTCTTTGTCAGTTTGAGCATATTATATTATGCTTTACACGTTTTTCACAGGAAAACGCCTGCTGACAAAATAATACAGCATTTACTTGGTTTACCGACTATTGACATACAGTGAGTATAGGTCATAGCTATATAGGCGGGGGTCGTTACATTCGTAACGCATTTAGGTTTAACGATGTCCTTTTTTTCCGGCACATTCCATGTGCGATTCCAGTATAGTACAATATTATATTATTGTGTTGATCTAAATTCAAGAGCACTCGCAAATAAACCCTGTGGAGGGAGAAAGGACAGACTATTCATTATAACATACACAAAAGTAGCTATATAATGTCCAAAATGAGTCCGCTGTTATACAATGTGGGCAAGGTATGTTAGTACCCGTGTAAAATAAATACCTCTTAAGGGAGTGGTGGTTTAGAGTAATATAATAGCTATTATTTGATTGTGTTGATGTCCTTATTGTAGCCAGTCTCAGCCGTCGTCCGCCACCCAAGGTCCTTAGTCTTCGAGAAAACAATTTTACTGCTTATTGTGTCAGTCTATCTGGTCGTGTTGCATCGAGTCTTCCGTTGTCCATTGAATGCACGACTGCTACAGACCTACTTCAGTACTACGCCTGTCGGTATCAGAGAACGTTTAGTGGTAGTTGCTCGTCATCGTCGATCAAATACAGCTGTGACCCAGAACGTGCGCTGTCAATATCAAAATCAGCACCGACCGATCGTCGATCCTAAGTCATCGCACACATTTATAAGGTAATATTATATATATTTAAATAATAAATAACAATGAAACTCCGAGATTGGAATCCCGGGGACATTAGAGACATCATTTAGGGAACATATATATTGTTATAGTTATTCTTAATGCACGACGTGTTATGAAAATACATAGAGGTAAGGGATTATTATTTTGTCTTCTCAATATCTCGGGAAATAATTTTACTGTTCGTGTAAGTAGTTAGAATAGATGCTTGTTTCAAACAAAAATGATTATAAGCACTTAAATAATATTTGCTAAAATTTAGATACAAGTAAAACCAAAGCCTCGTGAGCTGTGGATCGTGTGCCACTATTCGTAAACAGGTTTATGATGTACTTGAATGTAATCAGGGGCGGGTTTTATCACTCACCATGGGGGGGGGGGCTAATAGAGGTTCAAGAATTTAGTTAGTTGTTTTTTAAATCTGTATAAAATTTAAAATTACAGATTATGTTTTTGAGTCCCTCATAAGTAAGTCATTTTTTTCACAATAGTGACAAATTTCAAATAGTTACAATATTGGTATCAATATTTATCTGAAACTATTTATTTATAAAAAAAATATACATAAAATAGATATAGATATTACATTATCAATTCCATATTTCTTTTTTTAACTTTTGAAAACCGTTCAATGATGTTATCCGTTGATACTTCTTTTTCCTTATGAACATGAAGTAAAGCTAAACCATTCAATCTATCTTGACACATTCGTGATCTTAACCAATCCTTTAACCTAGATTTAAAACATTTTAGTATAAAAAGAAGATTATTTGGTTATATTAATTTAATATTATAATTTTAAATGTAGATAGATATACCTGCGCAAAGTAGAAAAACTTCTTTCAGCTGATGGGTAGACAACCAATAATTAAAAGCAATGTTTTAATATTTGGGAATAGTACATCCTGACAATGATCCAAAAAATCTATGACAGTAATTGGTATATGACCTCCTTGAAATTAAATATAAATAATTTTAGTATAAATAATAGGTACTAAAAAAATAAATAATACATTTTATATTTACCTTCACTTTTAACTCTGGTCCATTTGGCAATCCATAATTCAAGTTCAGAAGTTAAATATTGTTTTTCTATGTGTAAATATGAGGTATTCTTTATCAACAATTTCTGCAATATAATTTATGTCATCCGACTTGATATCAACAACACTTTTTGGTATAAGAAGTAATAACTTATAAACAGTTAAATTTTTTTTACTTAAAAATCTATCTTTTAGGTCATCGAGTACATGACCATACAGTACATTATAAACAGAAATTCTAAAGTATTCTTCAATAGAAACAGATAAAATATTTGGTCTATGTATTTGATGCTTAGTAATGGGTGGTAACTTAAGTTCCACATCTAATTTTTCCATCAGTTTTTTACTTTCTTCAAATATTGTTTTGAAATGTATATCACTGTTTGACCGCCTATTTACCATAACGTTTATAATATCCTTAAAGCAATCTTCAGCAAAATTTAAATCATTTTGAATACCTTGAAGTAGTTCACTTGCAGGTGCTGTTAAGTAAAGTAAATCTGATAGTGTAAACAATGATATTATAAATTCACATGTAGTTAATGAATTTAAAAGAGAATAAGCTTTCACTGACGAATCATTATCTTGCCATTCGGTTATAAGGTTCAGAGATTCAATGATATATCGAGAGAATTCTTAAATATTAAAATGCTATCATGTCTTTCAGTCCATCTGGTTTCACATAGACTCATTAAATGTTTTTCTTTACCAAATTCTTTTTTTAGAACAAAATTTATTTTGGCTGACATATTAAAAATTTTTACAGTTTCTTTAATAATACCAACAGAGTTTTTAATTGACATGACACTAGATGATTTAGAAATTGATAAATTTAAACAATGATTAGAACATGGGCTATGGACCGCGTTTGGAGTTGCGTTAGATTGAATATATTTAACAGCGCCACGAACAGTGGAAGTCATTACCGAGCATCCATCAGTAGCAATTCCAACACAGTGTTCTAAGTTTAAATTTAAACTTTTTAGAATATTAATTACTGTTTTTCCAAGAACATCACCAGTGAGTTTAGGTTCAATAAGAGTATTTTCATCATTTTCTATAGATTCTTCATTGTCATTGATCTGTTCCTCTTGGTTTGATTTTTGGTTATTATAAAAGTATGTGTGGCAGTTTATGAATGAAACAAAGTCTTCTTTTATTTTTCCACCAAAAATATATCTTAAAACTAGTGTCATTTGAGATGAATGTGACACATCTGTGGTTTCATCAAATATGATACTATAAAACTTATTAAATTTAATATCTATTAATATTTTATAAATAATTTCTTCTTTGCAGCATTCTATTATTTCTTCTTGAATTGTATTACTTATATAAGTAGCTTTAGCATGAGTTGTCTTGAGATGATTTTCTAATATCTTATCGCCAGATTTTATTCGAAATCTTAAAAGTTCTCTAAAGTTTCCTTCATTAATAACAGATGTGTTTGAACTAGCCATAGTCAATAAATCACCATCATCTCTATGTCCTCTTAGAGGAATGTTTTGTCTCGCCAAAAAAATAATAGTTTCAATAATTGGTCGAATTCTTTCTCTATTTTCAAGTATTTGGCGTTTTCTCTCACTATCAATCATATTAATAACTTCTTTTTCAGGTTGCTCATACCGGGACAAAAATTCTTCAGCTTGT
Organism: Aulacorthum solani; assembly: GCA_008528875.1. Classification (NCBI taxonomy): domain Eukaryota; kingdom Metazoa; phylum Arthropoda; class Insecta; order Hemiptera; family Aphididae; genus Aulacorthum; species Aulacorthum solani. The sequence continues at coordinate 5,017 of PVMI01019952.1, forward strand.
AAAACTNNNNTACATTTTTTTGGTGAGATTTTAAATCTCCATCTTTTCCTAATAATGTAGCAAATTTATTTAATGGTACAGTGACTAATTTTTTTAAAGGTTCAGTGTTTCTCAACCCTCCTTTTTTATTAACAAGAAAAAGTACACAATCCATACTCCATCATGGTGAATTAGCGGAAGTTTATTATATTATAATGATTGTCGAGTAACGACTTGACCATATAGGTCCTTATTATATTATAATTTATTATAAATTATACCCATGCATTGTAACTCTATTTCAATATGCTTTATAATAGTTGTATAGGTATTTGTTTGTTAGTCATCATAAAATCATTAAATAGTAGTCAATGATAAATTAATACAGTATCTACCTCGAGTATAAAGAAGTTGTTAAAATAACGATAATTGACAACATTTTCAAATTGTATTCGAATAAAAGAATATTTCACTATTATATTCATATGTAGCATATAAATGGGAAATTACTAGAGGGCTAAATTGTAAAAGTCCAAAAAAGTTGTATAATAATAAGTAATAATTTAATGCACATAGTTAAGAGGACATTATACATCCGGTGTTGTCTCCTTACAAAATATGTACAATATGCCGAAAACTGTTTTGCGCGGGACAGAACCACTCAGGATGTAGTGAAAAGTTAAGACTCCGGATTGATATACAGTATAGTTGAGAACATTATCTGTGAAATATTCCTTTTTTTAGAACTCTCACGAAAAAAGTTCTTATTGTTTCAAACTGTTTTATTTTTGTGTTTTTCAAATTAAAATAACCTTTTTTGTAGTCCTGATATCGAAAAATAACGATATTTCACAACTAGAGTTCTCCTTTTTATAAGGTGAATATTTCGTTTTTATAAAAAAGTTTAATTGTTATGACTGTAACCTCCCTCTCGGTTTGGTACACAGTCACCGCACACACAGTTGTTAACTCTTGAGCTGTGACAGTTAAAGTTAAATATTTTAATTTAATAATGTTTTATGTTGACAGCTTATAAAATCATAATGCACGCTGTAAGAATCAAAAATATAAACAAATCTTATATGAAAAGGGCGTAAGTATACCTAACGAAAATATTAAATACATTTATAAAAAACTATAAATATAAAAATATAATTATTTTGATCATGCAGGTTTGTTGTGAGAGGAAGGGTTAAGTATCTCAACGTAGAAAATAATAGAAATTCAAATGGATCTCATCTCAATGCAATCATATTTGATGACAGTTCAGAGATAGAAGTTGTAGCTTTTCAAAACTGCGAAAATATTTCTAAGCAACTAAAAGTAAATATATGTATTATTATTTATTACTTAATTTATTTCGAAATTTCAATAAAAAGAAAATAAAGAAAAAATATTAATTGAATTAAATATTTAACTTTTAAAAATTATAGTACATTGTGTGGGTATACGCTATTAAAAATTTGTAATTGCTATAGCAATAAGCAATAGCCAAACGTACCTATATAATGTATACAAGATTAGATGATTTATTGAAGTATTAAAGACAAATTATTTTTCATAGTTTAATGTCATTGTAAAATAACATTTTTAAGTCTATTATACTTTTTTGAAAGTTAGCACACATTTTGAGAGAAGAAATGAATTATGCATGGATTTAACGTCGATATGTGTATTTTTTTCTGTTTGTAAATATTTTTCGTAATAGGTTTTTGGGTACTTTTGAGGAATAAAAATTTCTTCTACTTTTCAAAAGCTTTGAGGAAAAAAATAATAATAATAAGGAAAAACGAGAATTTTTATGCAAAATCAGTTTTTGACAAAATAAATTTTGTTTTTGTGGTAACTTAAAAACAAATAACCTTATACACGTATTTGAAATGTTTATCACATTTTTATTTTATCATTTTCTATACATAATACATTATTTGTCAAGGTATTTTGATTATTTTTGATGTATTAATTATGTATAAGAAATAATTTCTATAAATTTTTATTTTTTTAAAATTATGGTCGAAAAAAATACTCTGTTAAAAAACCCGGACATATAATACAAAGTTCCCCTTAAGTTATTTGTAGTGTAAAAAGTTGTATCCACAGTTATTTTAAATGAGCGACTGAAGTTCAAAATATTTTTTCTACATTGGATACTTACCAGTAAATTAACGAATTCTCATCGTTTTCTCATTTTTCTTATTTTGATGTAATTCAAAAATTAGTACCCGATACTTGAATTTTTTCCATATCCTTATTTTATCATTTTCTATACTTGATAAAATTTTCCAAATATTTTGATTAGTTTTGAGCTATTTTTAGATTTTTTTTTTTCGAAGTAATGACTGAAGGATGTAGATATTTAAATGTATCACTTTGCATACATCTATATTATCTCTATGTTTATGACTAATGTCCATTAAAATGTATTAAAAATTTAAAAATATTTATTTTTAAAGTCAAATAATAAATAAAACACAAAATCGATACATTAAATCTTTCAAAAATATTCCCTATACTTTGTGTAATAAATAATTTACTATAAAATCATTCAAAAACCGTAATTAACGAAATTGTTTGAATATATTTAGCCCGTGTTAATACAAGGTTTGTCAGAGAAACTGAGGAAGGAAACAAAAATCGTAGGTACTCATACATTCTTTTAGAAGAAATAATTTTTGAAATTTAAATACCTAATTAGTAATTACAAACATGTACTACATAGATAACTTACCAAAAAATTGTAATTTTGTATTTGGTGTGTTATATTAGTATTTAATATTATTGAGAAATTATAAATGATGATATTGTATTTTAGGTTAACAATGTTGTAACGATTGAACATGGTACATTAAGGGAAGTTAAAAAAGATAGTAAAAAAACCAAGCACAAGTATCAAATAATATTGGAGTCCACTTCAGTTATAACAATCGTAGATAATCAAGATGTAAATAATGATGAGTTTCCAGTTCATAAATACACTCCAGGCGCAGAATTGAAAAATCTAACATCAGGAATGATAATTGGTAAGTAAATTATTGTATATTATTATTAACTATAAATATGTGTATATTAGATGCTTATAGACTCTCCCCAAGTATCTTAACATGTTTTCAAATTTATTAGTTTTTCCTGTAACATTAATTATAAATTTAGTTATTTCAGTAATTCAGAATATTAATATTGATACCTTTAAAATTTAATGCAATGTAAATGTACTAAACAATATAATGTACGAACTAAAAATTAATATTATTGTCGGTAGGTACTATTGAATTTATCACAAAGGTACCAACAACACCACAGAGTAAATAAAAACACCTGATAGTGTTATAAAATTATGAATGTGCATTCCAAATAATCATTTTTTTTATGTCTCGATGAATTTGTGTTCTGAATTATTATTAGTTTTTCATATTTATTAGAAAATATTATAAAGATTTATTGTTAAGTTTATAGTTTTTTTTTTTTTTATAGAATACCAGCATTATATTTCAACTTTTTTTGAACATTAAACATTAACGTTATACTATAATTTTCTTATTTCATACTCGTTATTAGATGTCATTGGAGTCTGTGTCCAAATCGATACAGAAAAGTTAGTTAACACTCAGAATCAATTATTCAGAAAGGCAAATATGTTGGTTGACTCTACACCAGTAAGGAATTAATATTTTTATGAACAACAAATAGCAATACGCCAATACAAATAATTTAATAAATGTTTGTATTTTTTTTTGCTTTTTAAGATTGAAGTTAGGTTTTCCGGTGACAAAGCTGATAAATCCTACAATGTAGGTAGCACATTGATCATGACTAATGTCAAATATATCAATTTCAAAGGATACAAACATTTAACTGTTGAGAATTCAAGTTTTGTAAAATTGAATCCACAACAGTTATCAAATGGTATTGGCGTGGAACAGTTACACTTACAACAGTTGGAAAAAATTAAAAACATTTGCAAAGGTATTATTATATTAATAGTGCACACATTAAATATTAATAATAATATATTCTACTAAGCATAAAATATAACTCACTGTTAGGTTCTATCACACTATGCGCTTTGGCAGTTCTGGTAGAAACGGACAGCCTACTTGCCACTTCTTGTGAGGCGGTCAATTGGGATGTGAAATTGACTAGACCTGCCAGAATGCATAGTGTGGCCCTTAGTCATAAACATTAAACATCATTATGATAAGTAGTAATCTTAAATGCAAAAAGCGTTGAAGATCCAAATTTAAGCCCAAATGCCTTGTAACAATAATATCGAATAAGTTTAAAAAAAAAACTTTCCACTATTTGTGTCTATTATAGTAAATAAATTAGTAGATATTCATTGTTAATATGCTAATTATAAACAGTAGACATGGCCACAGGAGTCTTCAACCTGCAGCCCTAACTTGCCTTTATTTGAAGCTCTCAAACACATTCTAAGCACAGCATGTATTCTCTACTCATTTATATCCTTATATAGGCAATACATGTTTTTAAGACAAATGTGGTCCACGCAATTTTTCAAAAAAAGTGGTCACTGCCTCAAAAAACTAGAGCAAGTAAGAGGAGGTGGAGGATGCTGCCTACTACTATAGATACATTAAGGGCTTAAAATATTTATTTCATATAAAAAAATGAATATATTTACAATGATGTAAAAAAAGAAATAGATACAGCAAATTGTTACGGTTATGACTATCATAAAATATGTTGATAATATTATTTTTCATTATTTTTATGAATATTTTATTTCTATTGTAAAATCTACAAATGAAACTATTTTGAGGCCTTGGAGGATTTGGCGAGCAGGTCGCTCCCTTACGTAGATTATATTATATATATTTCTACAATTATAGCTGTTAAATAAATAAATATTAATTTAAAAACAACACATTTTTGTTACAGACTTTAAATAAAAAAAATCTTTTTTTTAATTACGTATTATTTTAAAACTGGGTAATTTAGATTAATTATTTTTACTTCAATTTCAGATACAACAATTGAATTACCAAAACCAATACTTTCGACTTCAATTAATACCCAACCTGGAAAAAGTAAGAGCTTATTAATAATATATTAAATTCTAATGTTAGTTAATAATATCGTATTTGCATACCACATTATGTTTCAGTTTATTTTTAAATAGTTTACGAAATAGTCAAATCAAGTCTAATCTAAAAATTAAAAATACATAAAAAAAAAATTTTAAATAAAAAATGTTGGGGAGTTTGATGAACAGGAAGCAGATCACTCAGTTTATTATGTTATAACCTGCATATTATTAGAATTATAGGTGTATCATATTTACCTATAAACAATTATTCATTATCAAAAATAACTAATATTTACTTAAAAACAACATACTTTTGTTACCGACTCTTAATAAAAAGAAATCAATATATTTATTTTTAAATTATGAAAAACTTGGTGGGTTTCATTAATCATTTCTTATTCAATTTCAGAATCAACAATTGAGTTACCAGAACAAGGACTTTCGACTTCATGTACTAGCCAATCATACATGAGTAAGATCATAATAATAATAAAATCAATTATAAGCTATTAATTAATTATGTCGTATTCGTAGGTATACCATTATGTTATGATGTTTCAGATTATTTCAAAATAGTCTACTAAATGTCTAAATAGTTCTATTTAGTCTAACCTAATCTTAAAAAAAACCTTTAAAATTATTGCATGATACTAATAGCTTATAACAATTAATAACTTGTTAGGCACTTATGAATATTGATAAATGATTAATGACCATAGTGACTTAATAGATAGATATATTAATATCACCGAGGAATTAAAATTAATCATTAGAAAAAACCAATTGTTATTGTACACATCATTAAAAAGATAAGGATTTTAATTATAAATTATATTAGATTAATTATTATGTGTTAAGTTTCAGATTCAGTGAATGAATCAGTTGACCAAGAACCTTCGACTTCAGGCTCAACCCCGTCTAACAAGAGTAAGGACATAGTAATAAACAGTATGCTTATGTAGTTATGCCAAATTGTAAAAAAAAAATGTTTTAATTTAATGGACTGACCATGTTTAAGTTACCCCATTAGCTCACTATTAATTTATAAAATATATTTAGCGATTGTTTATTCAACTCGTCATAAGTTAATTAATAATTACAAAACTCAATTATTTATTTCTAGTATTAAACACTATATTATCTCAAAGAGTATTAAGAATTTTCGGAAGTATATTTTTGAGGTGCCTAGGTAGATTAGTTATGAAAAAACAAATATGTTTTCTATTGTATCGTTTTCATTGTTTTTTTTTCAAAAGACTGAATATGTAAATTTTTTATTTCATATTCCGTATCCGTAGCAGAATATTTTTGGATAATTTCAATGTATTAAATTTAAAATAATTACTAACATTTAAAGTATACAAGCCTAGAGTGGATGTACTATAGCAAATTGTTGGTCCATTATGAGCACTCATATCAACTTTTATATACAAATTAAAAACTACACTTACTACCAACTCGTTTTGAAATAAATGCTGTCGGTTTGTTTGAAAAATGTAGAAAAACTTATATAAGAAATCTCGTATTACATTTCCAAATCGTATAGACATAAAAATAAAAATTGTATGAATTTCTAACATGAAATAAATTGCACATTTTCGTGATTTTGACTTATAAAAAACTATTGTGAATTTAAACTCCAATTTTATTCATCACAATTACCCTAATTACAACTTATGAGAAACTATTCGTATTAAATGTTCAACTTTTGTGACCAAGCAAACAATTTTTTGATCGACAATAATGTTAGATGAAAAATAATATTTTACTTTAAATTGTTTTGTTTTTTCCCACGCTATTGAACGTTATTCGTAATTGTATGTAAGCTCTCAAATGCACCTAGGTACTATATAGACTTACTCACCATCAGAAAATATTCGGAAGTTAAAAATCGAAGCATACTTATATATTGTACTAAAACAGGCACATATAAACTCACATTATTGTAAAATCGTTAAGCTCAGAATCTAAAATATTTTATTAACTGTCCGTCTACCTCCACAAATTTTACACTTCAAAATAACCGTTATTGTATTACTGTCAACAGGAAAAATTCAGGATTTTACAGATGAAGAAGCAACCTTGAAAATTCCAAGAATTGCAGAGCCCGAAGAGTCATTCTCTGACGAGTGATTTGTTAATATGGTGATACAATTCATGCAAACAGTCAACAATAATGACAAGAATGTGGTGCAATTGCGCATTTTAGAATTTATCTCAAAAATAGTAAAAGAATATGAAAATTAGCTTTTCTAAAATATTACGAAACAATTATCATTTTGAATATTATCTATAACAATGGGTTACAAAATAAACATTTTGTATTTTTTTTTTTAACTTAATGAAAAATGTGTCAATTAAGTGGACTCCACACTCTCATGTATCGTGTCCGTCTTACACACTTACAACATATAAAAAACGGTTTTTCGCGAAATAAAACCATTCAAGCTATAGTCCAAGCTAAGCAATTAAATTTTGCAAACCATTAAAGGGAGAACATTTACTGTGCAACGTCTTTTTTAATTTTTTCGACTTCACAAATACAAAAAAAAGTTATCCAAGTTTGAAATAATGAATTTTTAAACAATAGTTTACTATTTACTAAAATACTTTTTTTGTATATGTGATATTAAAAAAATAAAAACGGTGTGCATGTGGCACGATAAATGTTCTCTTGTTTATTGTGTGAAAATTTGGTTTCTTAGCTTGGGCTACAGCTTAGCTTGAGTGGTTCTATTTCACGCAAAACGGTATTTATGTTGTACGTTTGTAAGACGGAGACAGCACATGTGGTTGTGGCGTCCTCTTAAGTGTAAACAACTCACTATACTCAGTACAGGTACTTAATAATATTAACTGATTGTTCTTGCAGCAAATATAATTATAAGAATGAAAATGTATTAAATTAAAGACCTTTTACGTATCCATTATAGCCAGTAGGCACCCATATGATGTCTAGTATTATAATTGTGTATCAATAGCTATTGAGTATTTTGAGTGACTTATGTTTTAATTTTTTTATATTCACAATAAACGTTTAGCGCACTAACCAGGGCTTATTCTAATAATTTTTATCAACTACGCATTTTTTTTTTTAATAAGCCTATAAAAATAGAACTAATAATCTCGAAATGTAATATCAAA
>PVMI01019962.1:1485-13903 GCA_008528875.1 Aulacorthum solani
TATTATTATTATTGTATACATAGGTAAACCACCGCTGGCATATTGAAATTCTGTCGTACACGAGTCAAGCCGTCACGATTATATAGGACACGGGTGTACAACAGACGGCGTGTACGCACCGATCGTTTGTAATATTATCATTCCTCGAAACGAGAGCACGCATCGGATTCATTGTTCGTCGTAGTATTTTTAAATTTAACATTTCGTCGCGTGGTGGTCAGAAGCAAGACGGCAGATGTTTCGTCGATCGGGCGATCGTGCTGGCCGTGCCGTGTGTGTAGGTATATACACCGCGTTTAATATAATACAATGTAAAATAATAATCGCAATAACAATGTAATAGAGAAGGATACCAAAATATCATCGTCTTCTTGGTGGGTGCCTTTGCATGTCGAGCGTGTGTGCGTGCGCTGCTTGATACTCGGCGATCGAGAGTGGTTCTCATTCGCTGAAATTAAAAATATTATATCATTGACTGTAGGTTTCCTCGGTGTGCGCCGATTTCGGTATATTCGTATAATATTTATACCATGGACCGACCAAAACCGATTCTCACACAACGCTCTCGTTCGTCTCTCTCGTCAAACCTTACATTCTATGGGAGGTATCTATACACGGCGACCGCGGACACGCGGTCCGTCTGACATGATTCCCCGCGACCGGAACCACCGACGACCGCTGTGATAAACGACGTGAGTATAAACCGCAATCGGTGTATCATCGTCGATCACGCAGATTGTTGTCTGCCGAGTCTGGTCTCCGGCAACGGAAAAAACAAGCTTTAACACACGCGCTGTTGTCTCTGCCGCCACAGATCCCGTTACCGCAGTAGAACATAACGTATAGGCACCTATTTCAAGGTATTAATTATTATGTCATTCGTAACCGCTCTGTGTTCAATGTTTAACGTTTCCGATCGCAATTTTTCGCAACGCGCCGGTAAATGAAAATGATTAACAACGATAATATCATTATTGTGTTAGTCAGGTATATAATGGGCACGCTCTACAATAACGGAGATCGGAGGTGCGGCATGGATATTGTTGTCTAATTTAAATGATGACCATCTAATTTTCAATATTGTTTTTCAACTACAGGCACACGCGGCGTTTTTCGTGAAGGATGGGTGGTTGGCGATTATTTGCCAGCCGCAAAGCGTTCCGCCGGTTGGTCGACGACTTGTGCAACTATTGTAATATTTTGACCAGACTAATATTGCACATGTCCCGGCCAATCGGAGGATTTCGCTGAAAGTCGACGGCTGCGGGGTTGTTCCGAAACCCGTCGGGGCGTGCGGGCAGCCAACGTGTCTTTTTTTTTTTTGTTCGGCGGAGACGAAAAACAAAGAATGTAGCAAATTAGGTTGTGTTGTTTGCAATATGTATTATACATTACCGTGTGTCACACGATCTCATATTGCACTTGACCCAGCCTGCAATGCACATTTCAAATCGACGACGACGACGACTTCTAGCAGACATAACGGGTGGTGACGCGCCGGCGACGATTTCTTCGGTTCTACGTTTACTTCGACGTTGCACACAAATTATGGTGTTAAGAAAAACTTCGTCGCAATACTACCTACTCCTGTATACACGACGACATGTTTTAGTAAACAATAATTCTGTACAAATAATTTACAACATATTATTACTTTGCGTTTGACGTCGATGAACTGTGATGTGACTTAATGCTATGTATTACCGAGTATGTTGTGTTTATAATTTTTTGCATGTATATATCACACAATGTGTGCGTAAACATAAATAGTTTTGTGGTAGGTATATGATACTTTTGGAATGATAAACATGTATGATCATTGAAATGAATAATATTAGAATAAGATTATGCATTAGATTTTTGTTACTGCAATTATTATTAAGTATTTGTATTATATTATGTTAAAATATTATACCAAGTGTAAGTTCAAAGTTCCTCAATGTATTTGAATATGTAGTCTTAAGATACCTATTATAATTTTTAATTATTAAGGTAAATAAAATTATCGTTCTCAGCCATTTGAATTGTACAACCTTCAGAATGTTGTTTAAGACTAATTTTCATAAAAACTTTTAATATTGTATCAATAGTAAAAAAATTCTCTTTGTACATATATATTAATATTTTGAGTGTAAATCTATGTATTATGCACAAACACACGCCACATTGGAATTCAAGTGACTTCTAATTAACATGATTGTTGATCAATAGAATCAATTGTTTTATCAAATCAACAACATAATTTATACTGGAACAAACTTGTATACCAACCATGAAAATAATAAAGAAATTAAGGATATATAAATAAAATGTTCAATAAATACTAGTAACAATCGTGTATTTTGAAAATATATTAAATGCATGTATTTGTTTTTCTCATCAATATACAAGGAAAAATATGAAAAATACACGACTTTAAATATATTATTACTAAATAATATCTAATATAAAAATGACTTACATTTTAGTTGTATTAAATTATACAATTGTAAATAAAGTTATACAAAGTAGTTGTGGAAACTGCGTAAAACTTCATTATATCCTAAATGTAGCAAAACAGCATGAGAAATAAAATTGTAACACATAAAAAATATGAAAATAATAAATAAAACATTTTTTTTTTCTTTGTCAAATCTTACATTACAACAAATCAATTATGTAATTTTTGTTTTTTATTCTAACAGTACAGGTCAATATATTTATATGCACTTATTATTATCTAGAATACATTTAATAATACATTAATAGCTACTAATTAAATCAACTATTACAGTAAGACCATATAAATAACTAATTATTTACAAGTGAATACAAAAGTACTTACAGAATTGATTTTAAATAATCGGCGTCTAATCCAGAATTCAAACAGGCCACTTATTATAATATACCTGTTGGCAAAAAATATATTTAGGTTAGGTTGTAATTATGTATTTTAAATGTTTAAATGTCTACTAATCAATACAATTTATTAAGGGTTATTAGTTTGTACAAGCAACATAAAATATCACATCTTTACTAATAAATGCTCTTTCTATTCAAAAAAAATGTTCAATCAATTTCAGTTAGTAACAATAATTTTTCATTCCAAAATTCAAAATTACTTAGACTCGGCAAGATATTACTTTAAATGTAAATATTTCTTATCATGTATCGGTGAGACTTAATATAATCATGTTATTTATAATTAAATCTAAACTTTATAAGTAACCGATGAAAACTGAAGTAAAAATATCTTAAATTAAATTACATAGAATGTTTCAATTTTTTTGTATCTAAAGCCCAATATTTAATAAGAAAACCAATAGAAGTAATAGTATGAAGTAGAAAATATGCATAGATATTTAAAAAAATGCTATATCAAGTATATTTATATCTTATATAAATTATAGATTTATATATCGGCGAAAATTTATTGTCCAGTTCTGTTGACACAATACTTGAAAAATCAACTGTCATTTTCTGTATTCAATTCCAACAATAGGGCTTAGAATTTTAGATTGTTTATGTGAGCATATCCTAAGCTAGATGGCTGGTTTGAAAAATAAACACACTCCTTACAGTGTGCAGAAGCTCACACATATATTATGCAACATGAAACCAAACTTATTTATTGCCAAATCCAAAAGAATACCGTTAAATATTAGAAGTAAAATGTCACAGAAATCTTCAGTTTATATAATAGAAAATGAATGTTTTAGTTTCTTTAATAAATTAACATAATAAATAAAGATAATTGGTTTATGAGCAAAAATAAAAATTAGTCTAATTAAATACACACAAAACACCATTTTACATAATTATTAGTATAACTATTTAATAATAGTGACAAAAGATAAAAAATCATATTAAAATAATAGGAAATAATATAAATATAAATATATATATATTAAATGACAAAATAATTTATTTTTATGTGGTTATATAAATAATAAGTAGATGATTCTAAAGGTTCAAATTAATATTGATGTTTCTTAAAATCAAACAATAAGAAATATTATTTAAAAAATAAAAAATATTCAATAATTTATACAATGAGTTTAATATAAAAAGGTAACAACTAAAATATGTATTTGTATTTCAAAAGTAATGGAACAACTCAATATAACTCACATTATAAGGCTTTGTAATTCTGGAAATGCATATTTTATGTGGCCATTGGAGGTGCGGGTGATGCAGGAGCAACGTGTTCTGGGTTCGGAACTGGAGGAGGAACACCTGCGGCTTGTAGTCTATGATGAGCCTGTTGGCGAGCCCTGAATTCGGCAGCTTTTAGCTGTTCTAAATGAAATTGTTGACGCTCTTGTATCAACTGCTGCCTCTGATATTCTAACCCTTCACGTTCCCTTTCCATAGTTGTTTCTAGTTCCTCAAAGTGTCTTAGCTTTATCTCTAATTTTTTCATTTGAGTCTCTACTAATAATGCAACAAGAGATTTTATTTTTCGTTCTTCTACAGCTGCCAAATGTTTTGCCTTGACGGCAGCTGCGGCCAAAGCTGCAGCAGCAGCAGCTTGTACTTCAGAGTCCTAATAATTTTACAAAACAAATATTAGTAATTCAAACAACATACATTTAACAATAAAATGTACTTTAACTATCCGTTCAGGTTCTTCTTCTCCAGTACGGGTAACAGTAGTAGACTGTGTACTGGCTGTAGTTTCTTCACTGGTTTTCTTATCAACATCCATAGGTTGCTCTTTATCTTTATCGGAGACTCCTTCTTTATCAGCTCGAACGGATTTGTCATTATCTGCTGTCAATGAGGGATCTTTGACATCTTCTGGTTCTTTCTTTTCTTTTTCATTTTCTTCTTCTTTTTCTGGGAAAGTGCCCGCAATACCACTCTGAACAACAAAAATACATATAACAATATAAATTGATTGATAAAGTTATATTTTATCATTACCTGTAAAAGACCAACAGCTGGATCATATTTTCCATCTGTGGTAGCTGCTTCAATGTTTTTAACGTGTGCATCCATCAACGCTGAAGGAACTTCATCCTGGAACAAATTAATTTTATAAATTATCATCCAGTACTATACAGCAGTAAAATTATATTAACTCACTCGAATAGCAGCAAATTCTTCCATAGCAGCTTTAGCTGCTGCAGCAGCAACTCTAGGATCTACTACAGATGCCAAAAAAGCAACAGTAGACATAATAGGATTACCAGATTTACTAAATGGAATTGGTTGATAAGACAATGGACCCAAAGCACCACCTAATAAAAAAAGTTAGATTTAATGAATTGTTTAAGCATACAGAAAGTTTAATATTCATACCTGTTTCAAAATCTTCCAAGTACGGATCTTCTATGGGTAAACGAAGAAAGTGTAATATACATTCATCCTGAGTTCTTGTGCCAACATGCTCACAAACTTTGTTCCAATCATCCTTATACATTTCTAATCCTTCAAGAAGTAATAAAGTTTCTTGTTCAGTCCAATCTCTTGTCATTCCAGCAGCTGTTTTATTTCGTAATAAACCAGGTTTTTTGGCATATCTAAAAAAATTATGAAGAATAAAATATAATACATATACTAAATTAAAAACATAAATATATTTGTCAGGCATTTAAGGATGCTTACTGATCTAATTTAAGTCCAAAACTAGATAATGGTTCTGGCTGATGGCTAGCATCTTTATCTGCTATTACAGGTTTTTTCTCTAAATCTAAAAGTGTCTTAGCAGCTGAAGGTTGTTGAGTTCTAGGAGGATTAACAGGTTGCAGACCAGAAGGTGTATCAGATAGAATATGAAAATGAGATGTAGGTGGAGGACCCATTGCAGTTGGTCTACTATCAGCATCAACCTTAATTAATTAATCATAGTAAATTAATATAAAAGAAAAAAATTGGTACTTTTTATAATTGAAATTAGATAAAATACATACTTGATAGTTAATAAGACCCCACTGTTCCAAAAATGCATGAACTCTCATAATTGCACAAACGTCACCAGCCAAATTACGCCTAGCAGCGGTACTCGTCATGTATTCAGTTGGATTAAGTCTATATGTATCAATCATGAAATTTCGGTATGCTAGGTATATTTCAGGGGTTTTTGATTTATTCTTATCTAAATTAAAAGATAAATTAGAAAATTATTATGTTGTAAATGACTTTAAAAAGTATTATAATATATATATATTTAATACATACTGTTGAAAAACTCTGGTAAGGCTCGTTTCTCAACTGTATGAATTGAATTATAATCAAACCATGCAGCATAACTTGGTATAACTATATGATGCATTTGTTCAGTAGCATTATCTTCTGGTCCTTCTTCTTTTATTATTGATAAAGCACCTCCAGTACTAGATACTCCAGATGCAGGACAACTTGTACCATCTTGAGTGTTAATATCAAAGTTTTTATTATCTTCACTTTTATCTAAATCTTCATCTAAATCCATAAGAGTACCACTTCTAATTGGCTGAGAATCACTATCCTTCTTAGATGAAGACGATCCTTTTTCTAAAATAAATTAGGTTTAATAGGTAATTAACAAACCAAATAATATTAGAAATTACCAGTTTTTATTTGAGTTATATTCAAATTAACTTCAGAAATATTTGGTTCGGAGATTGGGTCTTCAAGATCTCTTGTTAAATCATCACTATCATCATCAACTTTATTTTTCTTTACACTCATTACAGAACCTCCTCGTCCACTATACAACCAGTGAATAAAACAATATAATAATTTATAATTTACATCATTAAGTAATCTTTTTACCTTTTACGTTTATTTGGTTTAGAGGGCGGTGATGGTGTTCGCTTTCGTTTAGGCTTTTTCTTACCTCCAGATGGGTCATTACTCATGAAATCTTCAACTGAGAGACGCAACTAGTACAATAACACATTATCAATAACATAACAATATAGTTCATATTTTCAAACTTAACTTACTTTATGAACTTTTTTTTTGCCAGTTTCATCAACTTCGTAATCTTCTTCATTCATCCATTCATTATAAGTATCTAAATCTAAGACCCAAGATGCCGTGACCTAAATTAACATAAGTGTATATCAATAAATAAATAATTTTATTTATATTTATTAAGTAGAATAACTATATAACCTAAAATGCTTCATCTTAATGTGGTTTGAAAATTTTATCAAAAATTATTTATTAATAAACTATTGTTAATCATATTTTCATAACAATATAATGCTAAATAAAAATATTAGAAAATGTATTAATAATATAGGATAGGGCGATCCTACAATTATAAAGTTGAAAATTGTCCAGTCGCAGAGCAATAATAAGAAATGGGTATCAATGCAAACTATACTAACTAATAAAAAATAATAAAGATATTAATTTACCCTCCATGGAGTAGGGTGTTGACTGCCATATAAAACTTCAGGAGGTTCAACTGGTAATTCAGTAGTCACCCATGAATCATGAGAATCAGGAAAATAATACCAGTGCATTTGTATCCAGCGTTCTTTATTTTTATACACTGGTCGAGCATATTCTTCATCCAATGGATCCACAACCGGAAATAAGACATGGGTAGCTTCTTGTTCATTTTCTAAAAAAAAAAAAATGAAAGAATAACAGTTTAATATAAAATGATTAATGAGCTTTGTAAATATACCAGTAAGTGTTCCTTGATGCCTTTTGATAATATCCTTTATGCGGTTTTGTACTATTTTATCAACATCTGGATGAATGAGTATAACTGGCATAGATAGACATTTAGCATGAATTAAAGCCTTTTCAACGTTCATAAACATTTCAATACTTCTGTCCATTCTAGAAGGACTCTGTGAATAAATCAAAACAACTTTTATGATTAAGTAAAAATTAATTTACTTTTATAAATTTAAATATAAACTTGTTTAACATATCAGTATATAATAATTTCTATGAAGGATACTAAAATGTAAAATTGTAACTTATTAAATTAAAAAAGTTATATGATTCATCAGAAAAATTAATTTATTATGTAGCTATTTAACAAAGAAAATAATGTACCAACATCTCAAATTTATAAAACAGTGTTTACCAAAATGTGAATTTTATTTCAGTATACTTCATATATTTATTTAATTTTAAGTATATAGTTAAGACAAATAAATAAATATGTACAGTACTTTAAGATATTTTGTAATATCAGCAGCGTTTATGATAAAATAATTATAATATTGATCATAAGTAGTTAAGAGAATTTAAAATATTGATTAAGTTTTAGACATATTAGTTTTTAAACAAATAATATCAAACACATAATTTGGACTACTTGACAATGTCTTAAGACTTTTAAGTTCTGTACATTATTATTCATTGTTTATAATATTTATAAGTGTTTTCCCTAATATGTTTAATAACTGAATTAGTATAAGAATGTAGAAGAAAAATATTAGTTCACATGAACAAGCACACAAACGTTGTTAAAACTATTTTTATTTACACCAAAATATTTATAATTGTATACACATAAAGCAGTTCTTAGTCCCAATTTAACTTATAATACACTTCAGAATTTTATTAACTTTATTATTTGCTTGCAAGTAGTGCATTGCAAAAAAAAATCTATTATTTTATACTCCACATAGATTATGTGATGGTTGATTAACATATTTTTTATATAGTAAATATTATATTTAGGTAATATAATACATAAGATAAACTTGTACCTATATTATTTTAATATATAGTAATGAAAATAATATTTAATCACAGTTAAGTATTAAAATGGGTAAATATAGAAAATAACTCAATTGTACATATTGATTGAAATTTTGTGACTATCATTTAACTAAAAAAAAGTTTAAAAGTTCTGATCATTAAGTTAAAATAAATTGCATTAATTATTAAAATATAAATTTATTTTATTGTATGGCCCACATATAAAATATAGGCTTGTAATAGCAAGTGTTACATCACTTACATGCCTTATATACAAAACCATGCGAAAAAAGGCGTTTGATTTCCAGGCGTATAGCTTAAAATATTTACATGAAATTAATTTTTGTTGTTGATTTTAAGTGTAAAATAAATATCATATTATATTATGCAACAATAATATACTTTGAGAAGTCTATACAATTTATGATAGTAAAAATACTATTGACCAATAGTATTAAGAACATAAGTGCTACAAATATTAAGTTTTTCCTGTAACATAAGTATAATAAAAAATGTAATGCCTATGAATTGATAATTAAGAAAATATCATTTTCGAAAGTGTGTAGTTTGTCTTTGAGTAACCCACAACATATCAAAATTTACATTCAGAAGAATCCAATTTATCTACTGTTGTTTTTAACTTCAGAGTGAATATACCTATTATCAAATTTAAAGGTGAGAATAGCATCCATGTATGTATACATTTTCATTTGAAAGTAAGGTGTAAACATTTTTAAATTCACAAATTTAAAATTACTTACAAAGTCATAACTTGTTTCAATAAAAAAATATCAAAAAAACACGTAACTGTGGATAATATGAGGTCAATTTGCTTTAATATTTAAAACAATGGAGTAAAATGAATTCTTCTGAATGTGAATTTTGTTATGAGTTAATAAGACGCGAGAATGACATCCAAATAAGAACACTTGCTAATCTATGAGGTGTATTAGTTTTACACAAGAGATACACGAAAGGTTAGGTTAGACTAGGTATACAAGAGGCCATAACACTATGGAAGGACTTTTAGATATTGAAAATAGTTATCAATGCGTAACATTGATTATAATAAATTGTCTAGATTTCAATAGTTGGCATATAACATAAGATAATTAGGTATACCTAAGTGGTTTGATGAATAACAAAATATAAAAAAAATATTATTCTTATGATAGTTTCAGATGTACCTAATTAAATGTAATTGAATTTGGCATTCAAAATAAAAATAACACAATTAATGAGATTACATATTGTCTACCCAAATGTAAACATGTACTCAATAAATACAGAACTTATGTACATAAACTGTAAATAATTATTGATAAACTACTACATTGTTAATCTACATATACAAAAAAGTACTTGAGTAGTTTGTGTTACTTGTATAATCCATTGATGTACATATTGCAAAGGATTAGGACATTATCCTATAGGAACAAGGAAAGACAGGTGCAGAAAGTGCGTGCTCGGCATGTAATTAAATTTGTGGTCACCACAGAAAAAGCACACAACACGGGCAACATGAACAAATTTCGTACACATATTATAATACCAATAATAATAAGTTGGAGACGAGCTATAGCAATACAAATTGACAGCGTGGGATTATAACAACAGGTCAGGCGTGCACGTCCGATTAGTGGTTAGTGGTGAGGTGAAATGAAGGCTCGTCTCGCCAAATCATACCTTACTGACCTGGAAATCGAATCTTCGCCACCCCTGTTCCACTTTAAACTTGTACACAGTAGCTAGCAAATGGCACAGAGCACCTCCAGGTTTGAAATCCATAAAACAGCGCATCTACAACAGAATGATGATAACAATCGGTAGATTCGAAAACAATAACGCAGCAGATGAGAATATCCAATGAGAAGAATCCTCGATGTAGTTTGTTCGTCAAATCAACTTACAGGCAAGCGAGTGAGCGGTGGTTTGCTGACATTTTTTCCGAGATTGTCTTCCTGGAATTGAATGAGCTGCAACACCAGGGCTGCGAGTGTTTTGTTGGTTGGCGGATCCGCTTGAAGGTACTGAACAAAATACAAAACCAAAACCGTCACAACATACACGTACAACGGACGACACCAAACGATGGACACGTTCGAACGCTAATGGCGTAAATGTCGACAAACGAAAGGATACCTACTAACCTTTTTGTGATTTTTCATTAGCCACGTCCTAACGCCCTCCAACATGTTCAGCGTTTCGGGGCATTCGAAAAATTTCACGTTCGGACTGCCGTCCTTTTTCGGACCCAAGGCCAACATCGTAGTGTCGATTGGCGGACGATCGGACAACAAACAAATCAGGGCCGGTTTGTCTAAAAACTCGAAAACGAGCTTTCGGCAAAACTTCGGACGATTATATCTAATCCCAGAAGACCCGGTGAACACGACAAGCGAGAAACAATAACAAAAAAACGTCGATAATAAATATGGCCGAATTGTTTGGATTTTGTGCACAGGGCTGACGGAGAGCCGACCAAAAATTACCAGGCGCACCATTCAGAATTGGGAAATAACATTTTCGTCCTTTTGTTTTGTACATTTACTGAACGTCGGCCGCAAGACATCCCGTGGCGTTAAAAAATAATGTTTAGTAATTATTACTAATTGAGCGGACGATGGTTTTCGGTTTTCAATTATCCCTAGACAACCGGCACGTTGAAAACCAGCATCGACGCGTATTGGCACGACTGTGTCGGTGAAAATACCGATTTCCCGCGATTTTTGTTTACGTCGGTACTCGGTACGACGGTACACCGTATACCGTCGCGTACGATATGACAATGATATTATTTATATATTTAGTTTTTGGTCAAATTCGTCCTTTGTCACGTTATCACTCCGTCGCGGCGCGCCTCTGCGGTTCGATTTTCGGAAATTTCTTCCAACAATTTTATGGAAAACGAAAAATATCGTACAATCACATTCCGCCAAAGGCACAAAGTGTTCGACTGTAATTCGCCCGTTTGTCCAATGGCTTATAATTATTATTGTCCGAGGCTCTGACTCCCGAGCCGACTCTTATTGTTCGTCAGTGGTTGTCGTTCGTCGTCATCCGTCCGTACGCCGTGCTGGCAGCCAACGGATTCGTGTAGATCGAAAATCGCCATTTCACATAATATCGTTTTATCGTCAATCGTTTCGCCACACTGTTACTGTCGTATCACTCGCTATCGTCGCGGTTGACCTCTGTCCTCTAACCGTTGTCTGTTCCGATCGAATAATATTACGTTTGTGTCGTCCGATATCCCGCGATGGCCCACGTAGATCGGAAACTGAAATCCACGGTCACCGACCTGTCGGGCAAGAGTTGGGCCGATCTGTGCGACAGCTCGCAATCGTCGCAGTCGCAGACGGACGTCGATTCGCCGCTGAAGCTCGGTGGCGAGGCGAGCACTAAAGACCGCGATGAGGAGGACGAGCTGTACGACTTGGTTTTCAAGCCGGTCAAAAAGGAGTTCGTCAAAGCGTCCGCCCAGGACGACCTCAGTTTGACGTCCTTCATGAACAATGTACACATGGTGACGCCGGTCAAACAGGAAATCGACGACAAGTCGCTGACGTTTGACGAAGACACCATCTGTAGCCCGTTTGTGAAGCAAGAGTGGATTGATTCACCAGACATCAAGCCCAAAGAGCTGGTTTGTAAAGAAGGAAATCCCAAAAAGGATTTACAGCATGCCAAGAGAAGATTGACTTCAGAGTCCGAGTCTGTGGTTACAGACCCTGTGTCACCTGAGCGAGTCAACAAAGTTAACAAAAAATCTACCGAG
>PVMI01019973.1:3246-14209 GCA_008528875.1 Aulacorthum solani
CTCTGCCCTAAATTAATATTATAGGGGTTATAACTAATAATAATATAATTATTATTATTATAACATTATAAGGATAAATGTGTCATTGTGAAAAGAAAAAAAAATACAACTATTTATTCAGCATCCCATACTCGGTTGTATAATTATTAAAAATTAATAATTATATCTTATTATTATACTTTTACTCTTTCATAAAATGAATACTTACAGATGAATTGAAAAATATTCGGTATTAAATATTGTACCTATGCCTATAGTTAATTAATTATATTCTAATAATGAATTTGATTGTTATATTTTAATTTAGGAAAGCTAGGCATTAAGAGTTAATAAGTTAAAGTTAAGTTACTTTTAACCATGTTAATTAAAGAGTTACTTTAATTTTAGAAGAAACTTGAAAACTTAACGAGTAACATTTCCCCCGTGTTATTCAGTAACTTACGAGGTTCATAATACAATTAATTCTATTAATTTTTTTCCTGAACCACATATTTAAAATAAATTAAATTTTGTCAAAATTAATTTTATAAAAAAAAATCCGAAGTATTAAATATATAAATTAATAAAAACAATTTATAATAATAGTTATTACATCGCATACTCATAGAAAATATTATATAAATATATTATGAGTACCGACCAATAAAGATATTAAATATTTATGCAAATATATGGTTTACTAACTTCATAATAGCTGAACGTGGGAATAAATTAATTTAAAAAATAATATTAAGTAAGTCTTTATTTTAAGACAAGATGACAATTCGTCACTAAAAAATTTTTTTGTGACCTCCATACATAAAACATTTATGTCAATAATTGAACCCCATTATACCATTCTTCCCTTAGCCACATATCCTATAACACACATTTTTGGTATCGTAAGAAAAGTAATTGCGACGAAAAAAATAATTAATTAATTAAATACGATTATTATAATAAATTTCAATGGTAATACTTATCTTGATGGTTGTATGTTAAAATGAAAATAATTATTTATGTTTACCAACAGTTTTTCATCGGGATTACCGATAATGACGGTAACACATATTATACTAAACTTTAAAGGACCCTAGTTCTTACACTAGTTAACCAAAATTAATAATTTGACTATTCAAATTTTCAGAAAAAAAAACTTTACCAGAACTCATTAAAAAAATTAGTTATAAACATTTGAAAAAATAAAGTTTATTTTGTTGTTTGTACAATTGCGTGTTCAAAAATGTTGAAATTATAATAAAACAATTTACCTTTAAAAATAAAGGCAAATTACCTTTATAAATTTTTATAATATTTTTTCTAAGTCCTATATCATAGATTCATAATCGTAAAAAAAACCCAAGTATAATGACAAATGATACACGAAAATACTATGTTTTCACGTGAAACATCTAATGCGGCTGGTGATTCCAGCTGTTGGAGTGGCGACGCATGGCGAAGAATACCTATGCTTTCTCAAAAATCTGAATATTTGTTTTTGATTATACAATGTTTACTTTCTTTAATGCACCATCCTTTTCAGTTTCCACACATTTTCTTTACGAAATATATTTTGATGTTTCACATTTGCCAGCCGCCCACGACGGCTCACTTTTTTTATTGTTTCGTTGAATCCTGAATCGTTCCCTGCATACTCTCATATGGTAGGTACGTAATTCAAAGCTGTTCGTAGTGAAGGAATAGAATGAAAATTATGATATATAAATTCTTGGTAGCTACTACTTGACTACAAAAATTTGAAATTGTATAAGTGATAAAAATGAATTAAAAAATAGTGAAAATAACGTACTTGACGGCGGCGGGTTTGTAGGAGGATCCTCGATCGTTTTACGTATAGGCGTTGAATATGGGATGCTTGGGGGGGGGCAAAATAGATCAAACGACCGCCTTAAATTAATAAACATTTTTCATGGTATAAATTATTGAAATAGGTACTTATTTTGCAACAATTGCCAAAATCTTGGAACTTTAAAAAATATTTTTTTCCCGAAATGTTGTCAAATGTCATTATAATAATTATTATACCATATTATTATATTTATACCTAATCGTTATCGGTGGTCCGATCGGCCGACCGTCGCGAACACGGTCTATATCTTAGACCTTAGTTCGTAGTCGCGACAGATTGTTATCGCATTATCGCAATGACCAAAATAGAAATTTCCGAGAATCAGACTTTGATAACTATTATTAATGTGCCCAATGGCCCGATCGAATGCCGATTGCCGATATCATTTCGACAGTTTCTTCTTTCATGATACGTTGTTCACTGTTGTTGTAAATCCGAAATTATAATATTAATAAACAGAATATTGCAATTAGGAAATGAAATAAATTATGAAACAATGAAACAAAATTTTTCTAAAAGTGTGTTTACCAACTTATATAAACTACTACAGCAGCTGTAGCTCGGCTACGTGAGACCGAAGCTTTTCTGCAATGCTCAAAGTTAAGACATGGCTACGTACGAGTATGCTGCAAGAAAAATGTAATAACTCTTCAATATTATACATTGAGAAAGATATCAATATCAGTACTGAGAACTTAATTGATATATTTGCTAATAAAAATAGGATGATTGTACTAAAATGATAACAAAATGATAATAAAATTGTATTATAAATTAATCATTTTTATGGTGCATAATGTATAATTAATATATATATATTTATTATTATTATTTTTTTTTTTTTGTAATACGTAATTAGTAGTGCTGTAATTTAGAAAATTAATGTTTACTGAAGAGTGAAGGTAATATTGTTATTAGAGTGTAGGTGAGGGGGCAAAGCCCCATGGCTTATTTTGTATGCTTATTAAACATTTACACCCCCCCCCTCCCAAAAAAAANNAAAAAAAAAAAACAAATCTCCGCTAATGATTTTACTTTGATCAGTCAACGCCCCCCTGAAGCATGATTACAGATTCTCAAAATGAAGATGACGGTGATAATAATAATAACGTTGTAAAAATAATGAAACATTATTATTAAGAGTCTCCCGGTCGAAGGCCGTCTCACCCACCTCTTCAACCACCTCCACCACACACACACCCATAATAACCACCCCCGGGAAACCTATAGTTTAGTCGGAGATTTTTGGGTTTCCTCCCGGGCTGCTGACGTCAGTCGAGGTATATCAACATACTGACGTATCATACGTCCTTGAACACGGTGAGGACGTGCTGCGGCATCCAAACTGAGGGTGGACCGAAGCTCAGACAGTACATGCATTTCGCTTTCGACTTTTGCTGTGTCGTGTATTCACTTCCGACGACGAACGGTTTAGAATACACACGATATCTACCCTATAAAGCGACTCAGATCATATTCTACGCACTGACGTACTGCAAGGATAAAAAATATGTCCCTCATTGAACGATTGTTTGGCGGTGTTTGTATTCAGTTAATGTACATCAGATGCATAGCCTTCATACACGTTGTAAGTATGGTATTTTCCGATTTCATTTACTTAATAACAATATGATAAAAGTTTTATCATATTGTTATTAATAATATATTTTATCATAAAATTACAATTTATATGTTTTAACTACGTACATCGTCCATTGAGAATGTTCAACATTTTTCTGTGTGTGCGTGTGTGTGTGGGTGTGTTGGTGAGGGGGAGGGGTTCCTGAAAAATAATATGTACTTCAAAAGTATTATTTTTATAAAAACAAGACAATATTGTCTATATTATATTTTTTTAAATACATATAAGGGTATCTAGTTAGTTGTATTCTATGTCCAAATCTAATTTAATATAACCTTATAAGAATATAAGAATAACAACAGTTCGTAGCTACGATAACTATTCGAAGATTTTATATTATACAGTAATCATGCTTACTCCCATATTTTCCTTCAATAATGTATTTATTATAATACATATTTTTTAATTTTCTGGTTAAATTTTACCATATTATAAATTAATTTGATTTTGTTATACCATTAAAAGAGCCCTTTGTGGTGATTTCAAACTTGTATTTTTCAATTAAGGACTAACCACTTTTTCTGTAAATAATTCATAATTTTTTTGAAAATGTTGATGTTTCTTAGGCAAAATTAAAAAGAACATTTTCTGTTTTCCCTTATGCTTACATCAATGAGGGGAGAGGGGCGAAGAACCACACCAATGTTTAATTGGTAGCTTACATACCTTTAACAGCAAATAGTTATTTTACAAGATATTTAAGAATGTTTTATTGATTTATTATATATTCCTAACCAGAATATTTACCGAGAATTTGGATGAATAAAAATTGAATTTAGGACTAATAGTTAATGAGTTATAAATATTGAAAATTTAGATAAAAGTAGTAGAGTAGGTAATAGGTACTCGATTACCCCGCAAAATATTGATCTACTCCTTTCATCTAGACTTTAAATTCTACTCCTCCTGAATTCTGTTTTTAAGTATCAAAATACTCAAAAAATATTCTGGTTTTGAAAATGAAATTAAACGGTATGTTGTAGAAGGTTACACTGGCTAGTAAAATATAGTACCATATACTAAGAGCTTACCATTATATCATATTATAATTTTCTTAGTATTATAAGACATCACCAGTATTCCTAATGTTATATTTTAGAAATTTACAATTTTTTAATTTTTTTTTTGTGAAAACACATAAATTTGTTTTTGTTTTGACGTATTGAGAATATCGATTATACATTTCAAACTTGTAAGGTTGTCGACGGACGGTCACTTATTGGTGCAGCAATAATAATTGTTTTCAGGGTATAAAAAATAACATGTACCTACCATAATCTATAAACATAATTTATTAGACTATCATAATATCGCCTATCAATACTTGTAAAATATTTGGTAAAATGGATCAATTATACTAATTCTGATAATACAATAATAATATATTATATTATAGTGTTATATAGGAACAATAGATGTAATCAACATGTTTAAGATAATAAACATGTGGTTTCTGCGATTGTATCTGGGATTGTCTTCTGAATTTAGTAAGTACCTATATATTCTTATCAATAAACCCATGAATTAATCATCATAAATCATAATAATATATTAGCTTATATCTAGTTGCTACCTTCCTATTTTATATTCATCTATGTTGTGCTAAGTATTGCTACCTTTAATGTAGTCCTAGTGGCACCCTTAATATTATATTTATATTTAAATTGTTTTTACATAATTTAAAATAACCAAAGACACTTGTATATTGAATTTATAGTCTTAATAATTTTTTTATTAATTTATTAATAGGTAGTGAACAATTAGCTAATCATGAAGAAAATAAATTAATTTATAAACAAATAATTAGGCCAACATTTCGTACTTTCCAAACGGTTTTGTGCATAATTATAATAAAACTAGTTTTCTATAAAATACTTTTAAAGTTTTAAAAATTTCTAATCATTATTATTATTACAAAGCTTTTCAAAGTTTTATAGTTTTCATACATGAATGATAACAATTATATAATATGTAAATATTATGAATTTTTATACTTTGGTTTTATTTTGTAAAACTAAAAATCAAAATTAATAGATTTTTCTCTTTTAAAAAGTTTAAAATATGAAGAAAAAAATACCTTTCAGCTTGCATAATATAAATTAACAAGTCATGTATTGTTTTATATATATTATGTGAGTACCTACCTATATGGATACCTAGATGGCACCAACATACATTTAAATTTAAAGGTGAAACTAATTTGAATGTTAAAGGCTTCAAGATAAGTTTTAAAGTTATTTATTTTTGTTTTTAACATATTATATAATTGGTTAATTTGTAATTAACTTCATAAGTAAAATAGTTAAAGTACCCATTATATTATTATAATAACTTATATTTTTTCAGTTAATAATTGAAGTATAGTGTGTAAAGTTAAAATTAAATTTATATATTTATTCACAATTGTAATTAATACTAATAAATCAATTATTTTTTTGTATAATTAATATATGGTGTAACTTTATATACAATGATTTTAAATACAATTGATAAACAATTTAATTTTCCTTGATTTTATTGATGAAATGCAAAATTGCCTTAAAGTGTTCACTATATTATAGGCAGTGTGCAATATGAAGGAGTATATATTATAAAGTATAGACTAGGTACCCTACATTATTTTCAATACAATATTTAGCCATTATTAAAAAAAAATTTAAAAGTTGCTCAAATGCTTTATTATGTGCTGCTCAGCTAGGTGGTAATTAAAAAAAATATATATTTAGTTTTTTTTATTGAGTTAGGTTAATATCTTTTCCATCTTAACTTAAAACTTTCAGAGTTAAAGCTTATAATATAAACATTATCTATTAACTATGAACTAACAGTTTAATGTCAAATTAACTTAATTAACTCAAGTTAATTTTCCTTTACTATTAGTATTTAGTCTACCTTTGCATATTTATAGGTTTCACTTTTCACTATCTCATGATCGAGGCCCATATTGTGTTACGATTAAATTCAGATGGTACAAATATAGAATGTAAATGGTGTCATTCATTAATACCTGATTTGTTTCTAGTCGTCAACTTTTATCTTCTAAAAGCAACATTTAAGGTTAGTACAATTATATGTGTATAAATAAATAATATGAGTGACTAAACACATGTTACAATATATTAGATAGAAAATATAAGATAGTTCTCCTGTAAAGTGTAAACATAGTAATAAAAAATAATATTCAAAGTCATTTATTGCAGTAGATACATTACTTTATTAGCAAATCATTAAACTTATACCGTGGTTGGTTTTCATTAAGAAAACTCTTATAGGATTGGTTGTGTCCAATAGGCTGTAATTAGGTATATAATTAAACAAAAATCAATCTAACAAGTTTTATTTTACTGCAACCAATATACTGGTATATTTTTGTCTCATCATTTATTTTGTTAAGTAATTTTGCTCCAGTCGTAAAAAAACATTAATTCAAATTGAAAAAGTGTATACTTTTTTTAAAATTTTTTGAGAGCATTTTAAATAAGTAGTGAAATATTCAGAAGGAAAATTGTTTTATTAGTACCTTGGTACTTAGTATTTGTTAAGACCTAAATATATTTTTTTTTAAGTTATATTATGTACTTTTCAAATTAATGAGTTGCTTCAAACAATTTGGTAATTTTAAACAATCATAAAAATAATCTATATGATAAATAAATGTTTTTAAAATCAAAATTCTTCTAAAAACCAGATTTACAAATTGGCTATTTTGAATTTTTCAAAAAATAATTTTAAAATATTGATTAGAACCTTAGTTATTTCATTTATCAGGTTTTTAGGTTACACCCTGTATACATATACTATACCTAATTGGCTACATATATATGTTTTATCAATGACCACATCAATTTATTCCATGTTTTTGTTTTTCAGAAAAATATTCTGAGTATCGACACCTGGTTGGTCTTTCATGGGCTACATTTTCTATATATGTTGAGTGTCAATGTATTTACTATTAATTATTATGCTTATACGTTGATATATACTTGTAAGTATTGAGAAATATTAAAATATTGTTATCAAGATTGTTAATATTATTTTCAATCGGTTTTAGGTATTTATTGTATGTACCTATTATTGGTGATATCGTTTCGGATGGAAGAAAGTAACAACAGTATTTTTCATAAAATTATAAAATACTTACACAATAAAATTGAACACCTACGAATGAGATAAATATGGTAACTTCATTATTAATTAATTATTATCTCTATAGTCAATTTAGTAAGAAGTTATTAGACATAGGAATAATTAGAATGATCCTTGGATACCTATTATTTAGAATATAGGTACTATTAGCTATTATTAGGTATATTAACAACTTAATTTGACTTAATTTCAAAATATTCAATATTTTCGTTTGTTTTTTTAACATTATTACAATTTGTATGTGCGTTTGTGCAATGTGTGATCTAGGTATATTGTACGCATTCTACAAGATTCCAGTGGTTCTTATTGGTATGTGAATGTATCGTAGTGATATGCCCTATGACATCATCTGATAAATCCTTTTGTCGGTTAACTTAAAAATATTATAGACCTATATGATCTTGTTTTTGACTTTTTTTCTTATACTATCAAATATCACATTTGTGTTGAAGTTAGAATTTAAAATGTTTTATCTTTCTCTTAAGACTATAATACAAAAACAACCACAACAGTACCTACTTGTAAGCATATTGTATTTGTCTCGGGAATAAAAATATATTTGTGACTTAGTCAGCTAACATATTATAGAGCTTATATTATTAGCTTAGAAATGGTATAGATACAACTAGAAAAGTGGTAGTTGGTAGGTCACAAATTATACGAATTTGATTATACTAAAAATTACTTTATTTAGTATAAGTACACAATATTTTACATTGATCATGAGTCAACTTATTATAAGTATATTTTATCTTTGCATGTATATTCTTATATTTTAAATAAATGTAATATATTCATTAAGTGCAAAATAAAATAAAATGTACTAGTACATTTAAAGATAGTTCTATTAAAACAAATCCATATACGAGTACTCAGAAATTTAATTTGGGCAAAATAAATTGTTTTAAATACAATGAATGTAAGTACCTACTATTATCAAAATTATATCTATAAAACTGTTTTCTTTTGGAGGTATGAAAAAGTCACTAAAAATTAAAACTGATAAGTTAACTCTTTTTTATAAACTCATTTCCTAAGGTTAGGTCGACAAAGAAAGAAAAGCGGGTAAGTTGGTAATACTTAGCTCAGAATCTAAAATGTAAGTTAAGTTGCAAGTTAACTAAAAAATTAAAGTAAATTAACTTATTAAAAATTTGTTTTTTTTTAAATAAATAAATAACTATACCTTTTTAAAGTTAACAATAAATAACACAGGATTTAATAAAGGTCTTAAAGTTTTAAACAAATGTGTGAATTACAATTATCTGCTTTAAGTACTTATACAGTACTTTACTTTTTAATTAATAACTAAATCCAACAAAAAAGTTAATTTATTTCCATGTTTTTTGTTTGTCTAATAGTCTACAAATATACTAAATTATAATTACCAAATTAATGATTAGAATATTAATAATTACCTACACATATAATATCAAATATTATTTATTTAAGTTGTAGTTCTATGAATGAATAAAATTTCAATTCAATGTACCTAACAACTATTAATTAATAATGATTAATTAGTATGCAAATGTGTGTACTGCATAGGATACTGAATGAATAGTTATCAATTATAACTATTTACTAAATCACTCAATCTTTTCTCAATCACGAGGTTAGGTACCTTTATCTTTTGTGTTAATAATATTTTACTATATATACATTCTGTGGATATACAATAATACAATATTATAATCAAAATTATAAATTATTGTTCTTTTGATACTTTCATGTTTATAAAATATAATATTTGATATTTCCAATTATTATTATTTTTTTAATATAAAATTAATATTTGCAAAATAAAATATATTTTACATTTGTGGTTTAAGAAAAAAAACTGAATGTGACAATATAATTAATCAACATAGTTTTAAATCATAAGTTACTCTAAAACATAGAAAAAAGTTTAATTTGATAATTTAAAGTTACTTCTAGAAAACGTAACTCGTTATGTAACTCAACCCTCGGTTAAACAATTAACGTGATATAAATATATAACTGAAACCCGAAACCACAGTTAAAAACAGTCAACATAATATAAATATAACATTTTATATGTATGTAAATACATATATTTTTATGTATTTAAAGTTGACATTTTCAAATTGCCAAATTTTTTTAAGATCCTAACCAACATTTAGAAAACATTGTTTATGCTTGTTTAAAAAGTTTGATAATATAATGCACAAAAGATAACAGTTGAAAAGAAAAAAAGTCCAAGCTACACTTCAGCTCCACTAAAAGCTACCACTGGTTCTATGGTAGGTATGACGGTGTTGACTGTTGACTTAAGTTAGTCATATTATATCAAATAGCTTTATAATATAATATGAAATTTGTTATTAGCAAACATTAGATCATCCTACCTTAGTAATATAATAGATAATTCAATTTTTTTAGTATAATTTTTTTAATGAAGTTAACTCAAAATGTATGTAATGCAATTTACATTATTTAACATAATCGTAGTTGCATACATATTACATATGTGTAATACAATTATACAATATGAGGTATCATTTTCAAGTTTAGACGGTCCAATTTACTGTTCATTGTTAATTCCAAGTAATTGGCGGGCTATCTGAACTACCTTTGATGAATGTTCTGCGACCTTCAGAGCAGAATTCAACCCCGACTCTATAGCGCTGTCCATCGCTGCAACCAAAGCCAGCTTCTCGACCACTGCTTCCGAAGGTGAAGAAAGCGCCGCGTTTGCGTACGTCAACTCTATCTCAGCTTCTGCAGATTGTCTCGGCACCGACACCACTGTAGATTCATCTGGTTTCTCCCCGTAAAAACCAGACACAAAACCCCTGTCATAGATGATGCGCAAATTCGGATCGGAACGGATAAATGCCAGTGGACACGTGCGCAACGTGTCCAAAGACCACATATTGCCAATACCTTCGTTTGAACTCCCTTGGTTCTCGCTGTTCTCAGCGTCAATTGTCTCTTGCTGTTTTCCAGAATGAGACATCATACTGAAAATATCTGCAGAGTATTCTGAAACACACGATTATAATGTAATATGTATACATAAAAAAAGATAATAAATGTATAATAATAAAATATGTATCTATGAAAATACGTTTTAAACTCTTGACACTATCTAGGTAGGCAGGTACACATAATAAAAACTATAAACTCTATCAGATTCAGTGATATTTGCAATGATATTCGTTAAGCATTTAAAACGATTTGATTTAACTCATATGTACCGCTAATCTTTATCCAACCGAATAATATGATACCTAGGTACCTACATATTGTTCGCATATTGTATTGTATATGTACATGTATCTATAAACGTATCGTACATTATA
>PVMI01020007.1:0-18284 GCA_008528875.1 Aulacorthum solani
GTATAAAGTATAGTCGTGTAAAAAGTGGTAGGGGTCTTTGGTCGGATAATTGTTTGCAGGAAATAAAATCAACTCAATGTTTATATGAATAATAATTTAATTTGTTTATTTATTTTGTTTCATATAAATAATATTCAATAATTTAATAAAAACTCTAAGTTTTTCAAATAAATAATAGCACGTCATCAATTAGGTATTGAGACGTGCTCATAAGTCGTTGTTTTATAAAAAATTACAACAGGTTCCCAGAAAGTGTGCACTTTATGTGAGCATCTCTTTAGCGTCGATCACTTTAGACATTTTTGTAGAGCTACTCAAGCGCTTTCTGACGGAAATAGATATTAAACTTAAAAAAACAACATTTTTTGTTAGGAAACATCAACCATAAAGATCAGACCAAACCGATTACAAAAGAAATATGTCTGAGTACGCGGTCTTCTGAAATACTTTGTTAACGATATCTTGCGAGATAGCTCCAATCGCTTCTTCGAATGCTGGTTTCAATTCTTCAAGAAGAACTTCCCAGTTTTGGTTCAGGATGGAGTTCATGCTATCGCCTAGTGTACAAACAAAGACAATGGATTTAGTATGGAAAATAAAAAAGTAAGATAGTACTCCTCAATCATATTTTGTATGACAATAATTATTGAATAGAATAATACTCTTAGAGTATGGAGAACATACCTAGTTGTTTGTTTCCATTGAAAAGGTTTTCCAACTTGACACTCAGTTTTTTGACGCTCGCCACCTTCAGGTTGACTTTCTTGATTTGAACGAAGGTCTTACCGTTCTTCTCAAATGGAGTACCGGACATTTCTTCCAATTCTAAAACGGGTTCGTCTGCGGAAAACAATGATCTCGTAAAAAATAAGGAATATTTATGTACATACGGATATGCAAAATATTATAATAATAAGTTAAAAACGTACGTAAGACAATTGAACACGGTCCGTTTCCGGTGATCGGCAAAACGAGCACCTTGCCGTTAACCGTGTATTGTCCAGTGATCTCGAGTGGTTTTGTGAAGCTAATCTTGCCGCTCGTCTTGAAGTTGTCCACGTCGACCTTCAAGGAATCAATCACTGTGCTGGTCAAACCCATGATTTTGACGTCCTTCATCTTCAAGTCAATACTGACAGCTTTGCTAGAGCCTTTGCCGTGTTCGATTTCCAATGACGGTAACTCGAACGGTTCGATGGCCGGAATCCTCAGTTTCGGGTATCCTTCGGCCAAATCTGGAATGACTGATTGGATGGAGCTCTTCAAACATTTGTCAAGGTTTGGATCACTTTTCTTGCATAAATTGAAAGATATTTCTGTAAAGAAAATATATAAGAATATAAGAAAAACAAAGTTTAATCATTTTAATGAACCTATGCTTTTGCTATTCAGATATTGAAGTTGACATTATTTGTCTATCTACTTTGAAACAATTTTAAATTTTAACGAAAATAAAAGTATACGTAAATTATTAAGAATTACATTTTTCTTATTATTACCTATGAAACAATTTGCTCTTACCAAAACAATTAAAAATATATCAACTTAAAGAAATGATAACTTTAAAATTGCACTATACTTGGTTGTATATTTTTTTTAATACGATATAAGTATTTGTTTAGAAGTCTTGAATTAATTAGCTGGGCAAATACTATAGGCAACTTAATTAACGTTTCATTTTTTTGATATCAGGAAACTAATCGTTTATTATATTTTTATTTTAAAACAACTATTGATTTATTATTTGAAGCTGACAAATATAATATAACATAATAAATACTCAATTAAATGTCAAATTCATATCTTTCGTAAACAATTTTTAAATACATTATAATTTTAATTCTTAGCATTTTGTGAATGAAAAATATTACTGACTAAATAAAACCTCACAAGCATTGTACGGTACCTCATAAATAATTACTTACGTTTTTTCGGTGTGGGTGCAGCGTTTATAGATGCAACGACGGCCAAAAATAAAGCAGAGACGATCAGCAACGATTTTGCCATTTTAAAATTGGAAATATTTAGATTATAAAATAAAAAATAAAAAATTCCAAATGAAATCGATATCGGATCGTAAAAGTGCTAATTATATTTTGGGTTATTTGTAAGTTTTGAAAAAACTGAGGAAAATCTTAATTCCAAAGTTACTTCTAAAACTGAAACCGTCGAAAATGTGATGCCGCAGCCCTGTGTTCGGATACCTTTTATACTCGAGTCGCTGTTCATGTTGACCTCCCCGGAACTAGTCGAAGACACACCCATAGACGCCTATATGTGTTTTACTGGTTGGCTATGTTATCGCATTATATTATTCGTACAATTGTATTTTATTATATAAATGTTTATTATATTATTCGTACATTTATTATTCAATAGTTCGTTGTATCAATTATTAATTTTAATTAATATTCTTTAATTTTAAATATTTTGATATTCCTTTATATTTTAGTCAAACAGAATCATTGTATGTATTTAATGGAAGGTGAATCTTTAATTATTAATTTCGATTTATATTTGCTCGTACATATTATTGTATGTTCATTATCTATAGTCATACTTATTGGTCTTATCATATATTTTAATATGTTGTTGGATGGAATTCAAAAATCTATAGATAATATATTTAATACAGCATCATAAAAATTGATTATTATTTGATAATAATATACTTATTAACTAGTGAACAATGGTCAAGGATTATAGTTGAAATATTTTATTTTATTTTATGTTCAATTATCCAAAATTTGTTTGAAAATTGTACCTTATACATTAATTCTACATTTTTTACTTACATTTAGTCAGATTTTTAAATGAATTAGTACCTTTATTGTAGATTTTATAGAGTGGAGCTATTAAATGTATTGGTTTGTGCTTTTTCCGTCTGACCTCACATTTAGAAGTAATAGGGAATTAAAAGAACGAACTCCTTAGTACTATTTATAGTAATTAAATAACTTGAGTATTTACACATTATTAGTTTTCGATAAAAACGATTTTGAATTTTTTTTTTTCAAAAAGTAATAACTATTAACTATAGACATTTTTTCCAGACATGCAAGTACATTTATACATTATAATTTTCAGAAAATTTCTTTATTTATATGGGTACAATAATTGATTTACATGGATTGATAACAAAAATGTTCTAAGACATGAAGTTCTTTTTTACAGCCCTCAACTATCCAGAAAAATTGTCATATTCTCGAAAATGTATAAAGTATTTTTGTTTTTTTGGTAGTTAGAAGATATTTTAATATCCAATGTTTAAAAATGTATTGTATAATTCATCTTAAGGCGTTGTTACTGTAATTTAAAAATATAGAAAATACCTATATTGACACAATATTTTCATTTACTTATAGAGGCAATATTTTTATCTAATTAGATATTAATTTCAATAATATATGATAAAATAATTAATTCTACATTAATGATTAAATTATAATATATGAGATATTTTGTCAATAATTAGTTCAATCTACTATGTTGCTGATATTAATATTAATATATTATATAAAATATCCTTTATACTGTATACTAACTCAATGGCGAATTATAACACCCGAAATCTACTATTTCGTTTTTTGTTCTCAATGATTAAATCATTTATAATTATAACAGTATAATTTTTAAAACATAATATTCTTAACTCATCCATTTGAAAATATGAGGATGACATTAAAAGTAAGTGTTTATTTTTGGTGTTTTGTTATTTGTTATTTTAATCATATTATACCAAGTTCGTGATCTGTATAATTGCTAGCAGTTTATTTCTCAATCTAATTCAACAGGCAATTATCATATTTAAAGTATTTAATTGTATGCTCTATGGCATATGGCATATCTACTATGGCACTATATAGTAGTGTATTGGTATAAAAAATTGATTTGTATGGGTATCTTTTCACTGTTGTTCGTCTTGTGTGCCATAGAACACATAAAAGTAATATGTATTAAAAATAACATAAAATATTTAAGACTAATAATTAATATTGTTGGTTTATTTTATAGTCGTTTTTTATTGTTTCGATTTTTTGTAGAGAAAAGTTACAGTAGGTTTTAAAAATTATTTTTCCTGAGGAGAACCCGTTTTACTCCCATAAATACAACTTACAGGTTGTTTTTTAGTTTTACTACATCAAAATGATAGTAAAAAAAACGTTGTATACTTATCGTTGAAATAAAAATTAAATGCTTAGTTTCCAGATCTCTACATTCTTCAGCCTTCTATACTTTACCGACCCCTCTAGTGATTTATCTAAAATGCTTTTTATACTTTAGTATTCAAGTCATATAACTGTAATTATAATTAAAATTATATTAATCTTTTGTTGCCTGCTATGCCAAAATTAGAAACACTGAATAGAATTTTAGACATTTTTTTTGTACAATTGAAACATAGAATATGTGTTTTTTTTATATGTTATACAGGGTGGTTAGTGGAAAACGGATGTTTTTGAAATTGGTATAACTGGGAAGGGCATGGTCTCCCAAGGTTGCTGGCACTGTTATCTTGTAACTCGGGAATATAATTTTAGTATTTTTTTTTATAGTCATAAAATGTGTATACGGACAAACCAAGAAACATTCAGGAGTTGAAGGGGTCAATTAGACGTGAAATTGTCGAAAATCCGGACGATATGGTGAAGAAAGTGATAGGCAACTTCGGGGACCGTTTGAGTAGTGCATCGCCGAAGAGGGTCGTCATTTAAATGAAATAATTTTTCACTCTTAAACATTTTTTATTTTTTTCATTTTGTAAATAAAAATTACCATGTTCTTCTACACATTCTTTTTACTTTCAACCCGATATGACCAAATTTAACAATTTGACAGAGTTTTTAAATGTATCCGCCTTTTCTTGACCACCCTGTATATACTCCAAATTGAAGTGTTTTTATAACAACAAATCATCTTTCCACTTGGATATTGATAAGTTACATTGCAGTCATAACGATTGATTATGTTTCTATCGTGTACCTACAATAAATTAATATCCTGAAATTAACTATAGTATGTAAAAAAAAATATCAGTTATAACACCCCCACTTCTACAGTTTAAATTAGAAATAACAACAATTTAAAACGATAGTATAGAACTTTATCCAAACATTAATACTCACAAGGCTTAAACCTTGAAAATAATATCACTTGATATTATCATTCTCGAAGACCAAATGACGACCACATAGTAGTACCAATTTTTAAAGAAATGTATATGATTAGCAATAAAGATCTTTTGTAGGATATTTTCTTAAATTTTTAAGCCATAAATACATTAATTTAAAAGTCATTTTTCGATAGTTTTAAAACTATTCCGAGTCCTATTAATTACGAATTACTATTACCACAGCAGTATTTAATTTGTACAATAGATCATTCTATATTTTCCTCTCCATAAATGTTTAAAACATGTGAGAAAGTCTTTTTGGGTTGACTCAATTACTTTACCCATCATCACTTGTCATTACATGAGTACGTGACATGAATTACAAAGATCCGCAAAGACCAAGGTAGAATAACTGTTATTCTACCTTGATTTGACATTAGCCTTAAACAACACAAAGTTTCTCAAACAGCTTTTAGGGCCTATATTTCTATGCATATCCAAATCGTAATCAAACGCCATTAACATAATATAAACCACGCATAACCCTACACTTATAATGCATCATCGTCCACCACTATACATACTTCCTCAATATAAAAGTAAGAAAAAGCTACTTTATAACTGTGCGAACACGATGGATATGATGTGCAGCTAAGGACCTTAAAATTGTCTGCATACCTGGGTATCGTTCTTACTTCTGGGCAGTAACAGGGTATGTAATTATTACAGTGTTTGAACTTAAAACATACCCAAATTTTAAATCTAGTTAGAAGTCCCGGTTAAAATTTAATATTTATCATAATATACAATATTGCACATAAAGTCCCCAACCACAGCGAATTATATTCTTTTATAAATATTAACTATATTATTTAAAATTGATAAATTTCAACAAATTTAAAATTACCGTCAAGTAGTTAACCACTTTTCTATGTTCATGTTTTCAAGTTTACCTCGTCATTATGTAAGTCACTGTAGTGTACCTATGTATTAAATTCAAATTCAATGATAATTCATTGTATGCAAAGAAAATCGATTCTGAGAGAAGCCGGTCTAAATTATTGGTACTTATGATCTATTCAAGGTTGTCAGAATAATATTTTTATAATAATATTTTTATTTTAACAAATATTCGTATTTTAGATTATTTTAGCGAAACCATGAATGTATTGTTTTTATAATAATGTATGTTTAAAAAAAAAAAAACTTTTGTGCTTTAATCACCTTTTGGGCAGTAAAAATGCTTTAAATTTATACTTTTTGGTACAAAAGTGAATCTAGTAAATATTTTGGAAAGGGAGGATATAGAACATTCCAAGAAAATTTCAAAAATTAAGAAACAACGGTATTAATAACGGTATTTAAACCAGTATCTATTAGAAGAAATTAATTTTGTTTTTTTAGTATAACACAAAATTGAATAACTATAGATACTCTAAATTTTCATCAAATGTATATGCATATCCAACCGTTTCCTATGATGTTTTAAAAAGATTTTTTTCTTTTTGAACATTCGAAGTTTTCAATTATTATTTTGTTTTTTTC
The DNA here is from genome assembly GCA_008528875.1 of Aulacorthum solani. Lineage (NCBI taxonomy): Eukaryota > Metazoa > Arthropoda > Insecta > Hemiptera > Aphididae > Aulacorthum > Aulacorthum solani. The sequence goes on from PVMI01020007.1 coordinate 6,659, forward strand.
TATAAATATATCGATAAAAAATTTTTGCTTGGTCAAACAATTTAAAAGCTACATACATAGTTCCTCATACGTTTTTATAATATCAGTTTTAAAAGGTTAAAGATATTTTTTTATAATTCTTCAAAGTTCAAATGTTAGCAAAATTCATCAAAACCACAAAAATATCAAATTCTTTTTTAGTTCAAAATTTATGAAATGTTTAATTTTTATATCTAAGGCTTGACAATTTAATGTAAGGTTTCTCGTAAGTATTTTATACTAACCAATAAATCATATTATATAAACACAGTTTTTTACAGATATTTTATGTTCAAATTAGGATGAAATTAGATATTTAAACAAAGAATAACTANNTTTTTTTGTTATTTGAAAATTGTATTTGTGTTACTTAAAACTTTCAAAATAAAATTGTATTATATTTTATTTACATAATAACATTATCAAATTTAACGTTTTTGAAAAATAAAACTTTTAATGTTGTATACTAATAGTAAAATGAACTACTTCAAACGCAATAATATCATGAAATGTATTTACTAATACAGACTGAATGACGTCTTCGTTTAGAATCGTTTTTCGTATATATAAAGATTGTACACCATTGAATTGAAATTTAATACCTCAATTACAGTGATTCACTCTACACCCAATAAAAATCAAATTTCCTTATAAAAAAATGAAATATAATTCATGGGTACTTGAAAATTTTTAAGTATATAAGTATATTATTGTATAGTTTATACATAGTATGACATTTTTAAATGCAATGTTTTCGGAAAAAGTTAATTTAACCTACTGTATTACTAATAATAAAAATAAAAATAAATTATTTTAATAGTAATAACATCATAAAATACAATGCTTTTTAATAAAGGCCGACAAACCATCTTCGCTAAGAATCATTTTTCGTTTATACAAGATTTGATATCATTAAATTCAAATTTAACTTATCCATTTTAGAAACTCACTCAGTCACTTGACATCAAATATACGGTACTCAGTTGCCCACCTATTTTGAATCTGATGTATGAACTCAACTAGATATTATCTGAATAATTTTACTGGTATAATGATATCCTGATTAAACTATTTTTTATTACGACACCTATTGTACCTACCTATTGTTTTTTTGTTTTTCACAATTATTTAAAAAAATTCTGAGATTTTCCAATTTTGACCTCCTAAAATCATCAATTATAGGACCAATTTTCTACCACAAACTTCCCTAAATATTGATGATCAAAGCACTTTTCTATGGTGTTTTCAGATACAAATAATAATAAATAAAATCTAAAATGGAATATTCCGAGTTAGCTCTTCATACTTTTATATATTTTTATTCAAAATATGTAGTACCATAGAAAAAATAACCGATTTGAATTTTGGTGCAGATTACACACGTTGAATACATTTTGATTGAATTTACGTGCCAGTTGACTGCAGCCGTGTGACATATATTTAGTGGCGGATTTATGTAATTGTAAGTATCAACTACCTAGTAACTTTTATAGAAGGCAGGATTAATTATAGAAACGAGTTTCTTATTTCAATAGTCTATAGGTATACTCTACTTATAGTACCTATTTTTGATAGGCTCGATTAAATTACCATCAACGTTTTTATAGCAATACAAAACGTTTAGTATAAAATTATGAATAAAATAGTTATTACAGAGCCTACAATTTGTATTCAAAAATGAATGTGAAATTATTATACGATTATATAAATATTAAATAGATATGTAAGATTTTAATTAATTTCATTTGTATAATAGATAATTTTAGAATATTATGTTTTTATATAGATGTGCAATTACATAAATTCATAATTAACAACTGAAATGTATTAAACTTTGATGATTAAGTGATAACATTATCATTGGACTTGAAAAAAAACGTATCACTATTAGAGAGGTGATTTCAGGATGAAAATATATTCACGGGAAATAAATTCAACTCAATAATTACTTGTATAGGTAATAATTTAATAATTTAATTTATATTCTTCATATAAATAACATCAATAACTTAATAAAAACACTAGGTTTTCCAAATAAATAATTTGCAAGTCATCAATTTGATATTGAGACGAGCTAATAATAGTCATAGTTTTATAAAAATAATAAGTCAGCAGAAAGTGGCGCCATATGTGAGCATCTCGTTAGCGTCGATCACTTTAGACATTTTTGTCGAGTTACTCTAGCACATACTGACTGCGACGTGTATTAAATTAAAAATAACAACATTTTTGATTAGGAAACTTAAACAATTACAACAATCCAACGAACTACATCGGGAATATGTCTGTGTACGCCGTCTTTTGCAATGCTTTATTAACAATGTCTTGTGCAATAGCTCCAACTGCTTCTTCGAATGCTGGTTTCAATTCATCTAGAAGAACTTCCCAGTTTTCGTTCAGGATGGAGTTCATGCTATCGCCTATTATGCAAACAAAAACAATGGATTTAGTATACAAAAAAAAAAAAAATGTAAAATAATACTCCTCAATCATATTTTGTAAAGACAATCGTATAACAATAATTATTGATTAAAATAATACTCTTATAATTTGGAGAACATACCTAATTGTTTGTTTCCATTGAAAAGGTTTTCCAACTTGACATTCAGTTTCTTTACACTCACCAACCTAAGTTCGACTTTCTTGATTTGGACGAAGGTCTTGCCGTTCTTCTGGCTTGGATATCCGGACACTTCTTTCAATTCCAATACGGGATCGTCTGTACAAACCATTACAATTATAAAAGTTTAGTGACATACACGAATTGGCAAAAAAAAAAAGGTAACGTATGAAAATATGTATTAAAATAGTAAATTAAAAAACTTACGCAAGACAAGGTTACATTGTCCATTTCCGGTGATCGGCAAAACGAGCACCTTGCCGTTGACAGTGTATTGTCCGGAGATCTCGAGTGGCTTTGTGAAACCAATCTTACCGGTCAGCTTGTAATTGTCAACATCGATTTTCAAGGAATCGATCACTGTGCTGGTCAAACCCATGATCTTGACGTCTTTAAGCTTCAGGTCAATGCTGACTGATTTGCTGGAGCCCTTGCCTTGGTCGATTTCCAAAGACGGAAGCTCGAACGGTTCAATGGCCGGAATCCTCAGTTTTGGGTATCCTTCGGCCAAATCAGGAATGACTGATTGGATGGAGGTCTTCAAACATTTGTCAAGGTTTGGATCACTTTTCTTACATAAGTTGAAAGATATCTCTGTAAAAAAATAATTGCAACAAAATTATAGAAACAATTGTAATCATAATGCGTATTACATAATATTTAGTAACAAATCGATTTAATAAACCTTATTCGTATTAGCTATTAATTATAATGAATTTATTGATGTTTTTATTATATAGGCATTAGATATATTGTTTGATATCGTATAAGATAGTTACTTCGTGGACAATAAATATATTAAACCAATGCCGTCCTCAAAAATAAAAAAAGATATCGTATCTNNTCATTTCACGGAATTTGAACGGAATACCTAAACTGTTTTAACCTTGGCTATTTGCCACCATGTTTATTTGTGATGTTTTGTACCTTCCGGGATAAATCACTATTATCTGGAGTGATACCGGAGGTAATAATTAAGACTGTTCGTGTGAAATAACTTACTCTACACTAACTACATACAAATGTACTATATATGCACCTATAATCAATAAAAGTTTAAACATGTATCCACTTATGATGAATTTCGGTGAAACGTATTATTATTGACACAAACTATTAATATTTTAATCAAATCACATATTTGCATTTATAATGGATATTGGATGAGATTGAAAGTCGAAAATATTAATCATTAATTTATAATAAAGCATATAATATTAAGTATTAAAACCCGTGTTTTAACAATTCACGTTTTATAAACAACAATATTTTATAGAATGCTGCTATACCTGCCCATACAGTCAATACATTATTATAAAGCATTTCTCAGTTTTTAAATATAAATATTGAACTATGAACTATCAAATATTGAATATTGAATGTTTGAAAATTATTTCAAAAAGTAAAATTTATACATAAATTATTTTTAGAGCAAAGGAAGTTTTGATCCTGAAAATTCAATAAATTCAATTATTCATGAAGTATTAAATTTAAAACTATCTATTCTTTGTTATTTTTGTCTCAAACGGCTATTAATATATGTACAAAATTCTTAACGTTTATTATGCTGACAAATCATATAAGCAATAAAAAATATGCTTATTTTTTTAAAAATTAAAATATGAACATAAATAATGCTGTTGAATTAAAATATCTTATTTTCAGTATGTTTTAAAGTAAAATTGCAAGGTATAAAATAACATTTCAATAAAATAGATATTTCAATCTTGCATTGAAAAATTACAGTCATTTTTTAATTCTTTACTCGGAGTGCTTATTGAATTGCAATTGATAATATATAATATATGTCCTAACACATAATGTGATTGACACATACATATTTCGCATTATTTAAAGTTAAGCACCTGAAATGAAACTACACTTGGCTATGACTGTTACAGCATTATTGGGTATTAAAATATGAAAGTACTTACGTTTCTTCGGTGTAGGTGCAGCGGTTACAGAAGCAACAACGGCCAAAAACAAAACACAAACGATCAGCAACGATTTTGCCATTTTTGAAATTGGAAATATTTAAATTGTAAAATAAAAAAATAAAAAATTCCAAGTGAAATCGATATCGGATCGTAAAAGTGCAAATTATGTTTTGGGTTATTTGTTAGTTTTGAAAAACTAAGGAAAATTATAATTCCCGAAGTTACTTCTGAAACTGAAACCGTCTAAAGTGTGATACCGCATCCCTATGTTCAGGTACCTTTTATACTTACGGTAGCTGGCCATGTGACCTCCTCGCAACTGGTTTCCGTTACTGCATTACAATTGTTTTTCCTCTATTTTAATGATAAGTAATGCTGCAATACTAAATTATAAATTGCACATCCTTACTGTGTCTTCGTCATTTATCCATCATAAGTCATCTACTAAAAACCCCCGAAAATTTTATAATTTTTAAATATTCATACTGTGGGTAGGTATAATTATTCGGGTTTCAAACTATTTATGAATAAATAAATAAATTATTATTATTCAAAAAAACCAAATATTTAACATAAATACTAGTATTAATATATTTTATAAATACTCAATTAAGTTATTAATTATTTGGATGTAACTTGTTTGGAATGAATTTAGAGTTTCGATTCACATATGTATTACAACTATCAATACCATAGTCTTCATTTTAAGAAAATACTTGATAGACCATTAATTTAAACTGCCGAAGCTTAATATTTTCAAACTAATAATGGTATCCAGACAATTATAGAATAGACAATTTCTTTAATTATCCATTAAGTATGCTTCAAAATAATAAAACCATTTGTTTGACATGAATCATAAGTCATTAACCTCGAATTATTAGTAGGTAGGTAAATACTAGCTTTACAAAATGCCATAATATTTTTAGAGAGTAAGTAGGTATTATAATATTATTGTAAGTGTAGTTAACAAATTACGAACTAACATATTTTTGCTGAATTAAATAAAATTAATTAATTTAATTTTAATTTAATTAGTTCTATACATTATTATTTATTTTCACATAATGATTTTTAAAGCATTCAATTTTTAATTTAGAGAATGGTTTTCTGAAAGTAATGATTGAACTTTGTTTGCATTTTTTTGGAGGAGGAAGGAGATCCCTGGAAAAACAATTTTCCAGTAGTTTGGGAACACTCGATAATACCTAAAAACAAAGTTATAGGAAAACAGGGACGTTTACAATATTAATTCAAAAATGGTTATTTGCGATTTTCACCAATAATTAATAATATTTAAATTTTATAGACATTGCACAATTTTTCAATTATTTTGACTCTTTTTATCTTTTTTTTTTAAACATACATTTTTATTTGTAAAAAAAATGTTTTTATAACAAGTAAAAATCAAAAAAAAAAAAAATACAATTTTAAAATTGCGATAATTAAAAAAAATGTTAGCTTAATGCAACATAAATGTTTTATGAGCGTTTTATGTTTAAACTGTGATGAAATTAGGTATTAAAATTTAAAATAAAAATTTTTCCTCAAACAATTAATGATATTTTCTTGTGATTCATAAAACAATATAAGTCATAGAAACATGAAACGTTACAAAATTACTTAAATTATTATTTTTTATGCCCAATAAAATAGTACAAAATATTCAAATATCCCGACCCATTTTAAACTATTTACAAAAATACAAACAAATATAATTTTCAATTTTTACAATATATATTATAAAATATTGGTAAAAAATTGAACAGAAGATTAACTCTCATAACTTGTGCTTAGTGCTATATATATATCAACAATACACTGGCACAAATTGTTTTCACTCCGTGATTTTCAAAATATTTTATTTTATTTCAATTTTTAAGACACTGCGAACCAATGCACGCCGTTCTATTAGGTACGTTGTATTAACTTATAAGTTAATAATCACACAATATATGATATACAATATTATTAAATGCAACAGTTTTGGAGAAAAAAATGTTAACACACTGTACTACTTTTTAATAGAAAAACAAATTACTAATATTATAAATAAATTATAAAATATTCTTAGGAATAGAATTCAATATTAGACATATTGATATTATATTTTTGAAATTAATTTGATTATTATTATTCAATACTGTTTAAATTTAATTTTAACCTAAAAATGCATTTTTAATGTGAATGTTTATTAAGAAATATAAATACTTACTGTATAAATTGAAATGTTAATTTTTTATTTTAATTATTCAGCACAAATATTTACACTGTTTGAATAGCATAAAAATAGTTTTTATTTATATTTTTTTCCATTGATTTTTACTAAAAAAATTTACTTAGATCTCAGATATTCTTTATCTGTTTCACATTTGAACCTATATCAAGGTTTTTGATTTTACACTATATATATTTATGTATTTAAATTTAATCAAAAAATCACTACGATAATATGGTAGGTAATTATCAAATGTTATTTAATTAAATTACCCAAATATCTTTGGCATATAATACTAAAAGATGTAATATTTTTTATACTTGGGGCTTTATATAATAAATATTAAATATTTTATAAATAACAGTGCTAATAAATTAAAAATTAATAAAAACCTTGTAAGTCAGTCATATCATATTTTACAGAAGTGATTTTACAACTGTGACATATATCAATATTTGTGATTTATATATTATTTTATTTTCACTTCTTTTTTCTTATAACTCATTAAATAATATTGTGACAATTTTGTAGGTGACTGAGAAAATAATAATAGCTATTCATAAATATTTTTATAAAATGTGGTTATAACATGTAGGTATAATATGCACTATTAATAATTTTCTACTAATGACCATACATATTCTTCAACAACACTTATGACGTATTAATGCTGTTCATTAAATTACTAGCCGTTTGTTCAACATCCACAAAATAAATACCTTTGCACATTTTTTGAACTCAAAGTCGCGAGTATCGTCAATGAATTCACATCGTTCGTAATTAGATAATTGGTGCTCGAAATTTAATGGAATTTATATTAAAACTATTGCAATAATCGTGTACATTATTAGACATTAGGTAGTATTTATTCTTTATAGCACATTTTCAATGTCAATAAAATTGTCAACTAGTTGACATTGGAACCGCGGCCATTGGTGTCATCAATGAAGTATTAACTGCAACATATATCGACAGTAAACATTTTCTTATAAAATTAAAATTAAATCGGTATTATATCAGTGTGTATGTGTCATTTGATAATATTATGGCCGATCCTGTGTTTCCTGGTGTGCAGTAGTATATAATAGTGCCTTTAATATCTAGTATATATAACTACAGGCTATAGTACATTTCTGTGTGTATGTGCGTGTATTCATTACATTAATTGCAAATTGGACTTTTATTCATAATACTGCAATGGGTACAGTATCCGTATGATTTTTAAACTTTCTAGAGTTTTTCGTATACACGCTGACAGTAAGGGTCGCGGTGTGGGGGGCATAAATGTGTCGGATTAAATTGCCAACAACCACCCGTTTGACTGGTCTATAACATGATCAAACTTGTTAAAGTTTCAAGGATGTATTTCGATCAGATAACTACTCGCATAATAATAACAGCCTATAACAACTACCTGCCGATTAATTTTACATTGAATTCTTGAGGAAGTGCAAACGAGACTCTCTAGACAACAGCGCAGAAGGAAAGAGAAAGAGAGAGAGAGAGAGAGTGATGGAGTCAGAGATAGGAATACGAATATTATGCTCGTATATGTGTGGTCTGTGAGATGCAGAAGAACCAGGACCAAGGTCGACTCGGTGGCGGCGGTGAGTATACACTGACTTTATAATCCGTTTTATGTTTTTTATTATTTAGTAAAGTAGATATTACTATATAAAAACAACTATCTATATCATGTAGGGCTTGAACGCACGTATATGATAATATGAAAGGTTTCTAATAAAGCTGTTTATTAATTTAATAGTAATTTAATTTGTTTCGCAACTGTCTATTTTCAAAAATAATGTTTGCATAAATTATGCATAAATTATCAGATATTTACGAGCACATCTTAAAGTGCAGTGTCTTTAAGGTTTGTTTATATAATATAGAAAAAAGTGTTCATTACATATTCATCACAATCTAAACTTTAGTACCAATAAGTAAATTTAAATAAAATGGATAGTGCGATAGACTTATATTTTTACTCCTATATATTTTAATTCTACAATTGTATTATACCTAGGTTCGGGTAGATTTCAATTTTACGTATATGCTGTATTGGTGCAGAATGTCCTCGCTATAGAGTAATAACTAGCCAATAACTAATAGACTATAAAGCATAGCCCAAACGTCTATTCCATATAGTGCACATGCTATTTTTCCAAGAAACTCGTCCAAATGCACCTATACACACTTGTGATTTATTGAAATTCATATTGTGCGTTACACAATAAATTGTATTGACGACAACATGTTAGTTATTTCTAGGTAACTCGTTTGTCAAGGTGTTAGTGTAGTTATGTATTTATGTTATAATAGTGTGTACCTATAGACTTAAAACAATCTTAACGACAAGACAACATTATTATTATTGTAAAAACGTGTAAATAATAATAACGATGTTTACACCTTATACTCATTATTCATAATATAAAGTATTAACGCGTATCTTAAGCTTGTAATAAAAAAACTGTATCTAGAATTTTTATAAACGCTTGTTACATAGCTTTATTATTATATAAATACAATATATTTTTAATAAAAAATAATTTTGAAAACATTAAACGAAAGTATAATACGTATATCAGTAAACTTGAACAATAGTTAAATTTAAAAATAATAAATAGTCGGTAAGGAAACTTTCCAAATTCCAACGATACAATATCAAAACAACATCAATAATATGTGCGTGGAATAAATTGTAAATACCTAAGACATTAGTTATCCTTAAATTTCATCTGCACATCAGCTCACTAGCTAGTTGAAGATACGAATAGAAAAACAATGCCGTCATAGCCGAAGAATAAACCTTGAATGGATTCGTTGTGTATTAATTATTATCGTATTATTATAATCAAACCATTAAAAATTAGCCGAGTATACGAACTAGTATACAACAAACATTTTAAAAGCTATAATTAGTTAAATAGATATTTTACAGAATTACAGACGTATTGCAAATGGTACTCGTATTTCGTGGTACGTTTACCTATACTTCAAAAGAGGTTTACCTTTACAAAATGCCATATTATTTGTATCCCCATACAATTGAGCACTTATATAGGTATTAATAATATAGATTTTGAATAACTTTGAGGATTCTAATTCGAATTTAGTGTAATATTATTGATTCACATTTACTTACCAATTATACGGCATGTGTACCTAGTGTATATGATAATGAGTAAGACAACTCACATATTATAAATATTCAACAACACATAAAATACTGAGGTTTGATATTATATTGTATGCATATCATTAAATATTCGTTAATCTGGCGGACACCATATGTATCTATATACATGTATATACATATAATGTGAAATTTCAGACAAAGGTCGTCCGTATGATAGAATACTTAAGGGTACACGCTTTATATATGATATATACATGTATATATGTACTTATATTAATTGTATACGTATATACCGAAGGGTGCACCACTGTACATAGGTAATGTAATAATATTATGTACCCGCGAGCGAGTGCACACGTCATCTCGATCGCAATACGATCGTCTGACGACCCGCCGAAAATGGCGCTTGCCTAGCTTGTACCATCGCGTGCCCGGCAAACGTCCGTTAGCATTACTTACACGTCCGTGTGCACACGATCGACCGGGACTCGGATATATCTATACTTACACACACACACACACATCATATATGATATAAATATGTATGTATAGGTATATCATAATAACCCGACCAGACCACACACACGCACACACACACCTGCTCCACTAAGCTGACATTATTTTCTGACACTATATTTCCACCCATGTGTCGCGTATATAATATACATACATATATATATAATAATAATAACATATCTCTTCGCCGTCGCCACAGTCTGTTCCAACTCCGCAGTAGTCGGGTATCTGCAGTCGCGTTAGGCTCCCACGTGTATTTTTTACGCAATAATAATAATCATAATAATATCTTCAGTGTGTACATTGTAATAGTATGTCATAGGTACGGTACGTCGCAGGGACTGTGCGTTGATATTGTGAGTTACAATGTGCATAGAAATCGTGTGAAATTAAATGTTTTATACTGATTAATCGTAATAATAATAATACTCGCTTTCTCGTCTACCATTGCCAACAATAATTGTTGGGGTCGGTGCGCGTGTAAACGTTTCACCTTCCTATACTATGATAGTAAACCTATGTTTATATTCGACATAATCCGCATAATAATAGACACACGAGATCAACGTTCTTCCGCGATCCCGTCGTATGAATAAACGACGCCGAAATCGTTTGATAATATAGTTACTTGCGGCAAAATCGTATACATTACTACCGCCAAATCGTCATTATTAAAGTGTTTTTGTCACGATCGTAAATTAAATATATATATTATATTATAATACATAATATTGTATAATTTTCATGTAAAATATATAGAGGTACACACCACATAAGTTTATAATAACTTTGGCCGAACGTTGTCGTGTCCAACAAGGTCGTTGTTATTGAAGATCAAGGTCCACGACGATAAAATGATATTATAATATACTTTATTACAACTATTTTATTATTTCTTTGTTTTTTTTTTTTTTTTATTACTTAGTATTTTTTTTTTACTCGTTGTATATAATAAAGGGGTTGTCCGTGAACTTCACAAATATATTTTGTATTTCCCCATATTTTATGTTTTAACATAAAAGTAATATCCAGACACGTTGTCCTGCAACCGTCGTCTGCCATGACATCGACGCTGTACAATAAGATTGGACTCATACCCAAGCAGAAACCGATTAGAGTAATGATAATGGGACAACCCGGCGTAGGGAAAACTGGTAATACACAACAATAAATAT
>PVMI01020051.1:1585-12207 GCA_008528875.1 Aulacorthum solani
ATATTTTTATACCATAAATTATAAGGTATATAATACATATAAATATAAACATTAAATATAATATAACATATTATATTACATGGATACACATTACATTTTTTCAAAAGGTTATTCTCATATTTTAACTTACCATTAAATGTATTATCTTGTTGCGTGAACACTTTTGCATACTTAGAATCATAAGGCATACGAGCTGGAGGATCTAAGACCCAAGTTTGATCTACTCCCTAAAAAAAAGGCATTTATAATATATAATAGTAAGTATAATGATAAAATAATTCATACATAGCTTATGTTAAGTGAAGGTCCAGGTCTAGGTTTATGGATATCATCGAAAGAAGCGCATTGGGCACTACGAACTCCTTGAGAATTTGTTACATTTACCTTCTCACTACCAGTTTTTGTAAATAGCATATATTCATCTAAAGGTCTCATAGCATTATAATTGACTTCCAAAAATACATCTAAAATTATATGTATACCCATTTTATAAAGATGTACATATTAATTTTTTTTTAAACTACATTAAATGTATTATATAAAATGTAGATAAAAATAAATAAAGTATATTTAATTAGTATCTAATGTTTATAAATAGTAATTGATAAGTTTTAGTAAATAATTACAGTCAGAATTAAATTATTGCATTTACGGTACCTAGGTATGTAAAAATCAATCTCATTTAACTTAATACTACTTAAATAATAAATATAAATATATGAATATGGATCGGTACAATTAAGGTTAAATTTTAAAATAATACGTACTCCAAAGCTGGTAAATTAAAAAAAAAAACAATAAAGTATATACAATTATTTTTGTAATAAAGGTTTAAGACAATATGATGGCTAAAGCCCAACTGCCAGACCAATAAGTATCCTACACTTTGTCAATGTTAATTAAAGAATACAAATGTTAGGTACTTGAAATGCATCCACTATAACTTGTATAAGAAGCAAATCGTGGGTCAGTTGTATTAAGTCCACCGATTTGTACTTCATTATCTCCAGCAGTGATATCTGTTAATGTATCAGTTAAACTTAGAACTGGAATTTTTTTTAGTTCTATAGGATCTCTATCGACCTATGTTTATAAAAGAAAATAGTTAATACCATTCATAGATAATTCTTAAATTACAAATGCATGCATATACATAAGTAAACATTATTTACCATAAGAATTGAACTAGATTCAGTACGTTTATAGTAGACTGAGTGTCTAGCTCCATTCAAAAAGTTTCTGTCTTTAATATGTGCACCAAATGCTCCTCCTGTCCCCTCACGATCTTCTTCAAATACCATTTCACCTTTTTCGTTTAATGCAACAATAAGATAGTAACTTCTCCTACATAGTAATTTCATAACATTTTATACATAATTACAGATAATAATACATTTGTGGTAATAATATATAATATATGATCAGGACCAAGCTCAAGGAGTAGGTAGTAAACCATATTGTATAAAAAAAATTTTAAAATCAATTCATTTCCTGTAGTCTATAGATTATTTATTTAAATTCAAACAACATTTTACTTGTTCTCTGTTTGGATAAGCAATAAAACTGTGCTTCGTTGTCTCTTGTCACTACTTGAGAAAGCTAGATTTAACTTTACTTGCGTTACTGGTCCTTCGAGAAGAAATTTTCGGCGTAAAACAGAGACGCCACTAAAATCTGCTCCTTTATCTAAACACAAGAAGTTTCAGTTAGTTATAAGGTTAACAAATTAAAAAATATCATTACCTAAACCGCAAAAATCTCCATAATAAGATGTATGCTCACAATCACATGAACTTCCTCCTTTTTCAAAATTTTCTATACAAATACCTTTGTTTTTACAAGGCTGCTGCTCGTCACATTTCATGTTACAGCCAGATATTATGCCTCTAAGTTCTACAAGATTAAAATAATTAAAGAATTAAAAAAAAAATATCAATATTTATGATTTATACATATACCTTTTTCTTTAGAAGTATTAAATGAAGAATTTGCTAAGCCAAGGCTACTAAAACTGACGACAAAATCGTCTATTTTTAATCCTCTTACACAACCAACATATCCAGACAACCTCACAGGTTCTTTTTTACTACTAATTAAATTTTCTGGATCAAATCCACCAATGTTTACTTGAAAGTATTCAGTAGGAGGAGCGGGAGGTCTTTGTGGTGATAAAATCTCTAGAAACAATTAAAAATCATAGAAAAATAAAAAAGTAATACATAATAAACAACTTTTACATATTTTGTATATCAATTATTAAAGCACTGCAGTGTATATACCAAATAAAAATATGGACCCACCCAGTTCTGGATTTATCCAAGGTTTGCTAGTATAATTTATCAATAGACTATATCCGACTGGAACAGAACTATTTATTTCATTGACATATAACATAGTGACATTTTCTGTTCTCACCAAAGCTAGTTGAATAGATTTTCCTCGATTTAAACCTAAATTATTTAGTTTAATTATTAGTTTTATTATTGATCATAAACGATAATACATATATAACTCAAAATCTACCTGGATATTTTACAGTTATATTGTAAATTTTATGAGAATGATTAAACACAAATACCACAGAATTTCCATTCAAAATAAAAAGTTGCACAAAATTGTTTAAATGATCATTTGCATGTAATATCAATGAGTTTTCATCATACGTTCTTAAATTCATCAAAATATCTTTGGTCAAAAGTTTATAATAAGACTCTTGACTTAATTCTGTTATATTGTTGATAAAATAATTTCGTTTAAAATATGATTCTCTTGTAATAAATGTTAAACCTTGTGTATTGATATCTAAATAAATGATAATTAAAAGGCATCAATATAATAAGTAATAACTAATAAGCATATATGACTGAAGATTAATTGTTACATTATGGACTTTAATAGGTAGGTACTTAACTATTTTCACAATATATCCCACTATAGGCCCAAGGATTTTCACAAACACATTGAAATGTACTCCATAGTTCTTTGCATTTTGCTCCATTTTTACATGGATTTGGAGCGCACGATGGCTTACATTCTTTTATAATTTCAGATAAATGAACACTCATGTATGAATATATATCTAAAATTTCTCCATTAACTACCAATCCTCGAAAACATCCTATTAAACCTTGGCTGACTGTTGTCACTTGAAGAAGATCTCTAAAGCAAATTTATTATTTTCATGGTGAACAGAAAAATAATAAATAGGTAATAAACTTACTCTGTAGCACCTCCAATATACATACTTCCTTCAAAAGGACCAAATTTTTCATTTGGCAATAAATCGATCATTTCATAATCTGTATTAATCATAAAGCGCACATGATGAGAGTTATAATCAATCCAAATTTTCTGCCATTCTCCATTATTTAATCGCCGTCTAGATTTTACTTCCATGTCTCTTGATTTTCCAGAATTTAACGTAAAATTAAAAGTTAATTTAAAATCTAAATGTTACAGGGTAATAAATTAGTACATTAATAGAATAATAATAAAATTTAACTTTAAAATCATACTTAATTAAATTTATAAAAAATATACCACTTGTGAGAGCAACCATAAAAGAAGGGTGTTGTCTTCGAATCGGTGGTTGGTAAAGTAAAATTGCTTTTTCTCCAGTAGTCCTAAAACTGAATGCTATATCTCCTTTTCTCCAACCTGGTACTTCTATATAAGATTGACTTGTTGTAAATGTTACGACATACTTTTGAGTGTCTGAGAAAGTAAAATATTTTTTTTTAATAAGGTTTTTCAGATTTTTTTTATTATAAACTTAACTTGTTTCAACACATTCAAGTGGCCCTAATGTAATACGTCCTAAAGCATCAAGCTGTAAATGTTCTTGTTGTAAAAACACCATTTTTGTAATTCCTAATCCTCCATACTTAGAAGTTAAATAATGCCCTTCGTCTGAATGCCATTTAGCATCAGGGAAATCACAATTGCATGAATGTGTACGATTCGAACATGTTTTATTCACTAAAAACAAATATTATGTAAAAAAAAAAACACTAAATTAAAAATGAACACAAAAAATACTTGAACATGGGCAAGATCCTCGTTTGGCATAACCAATAAAATTAATGAGCTCTTCTTGAGCAGCAGAAGTAAACCATGTAGCAGAATGAAGATCTAATGGTGCCTTATAACAATCATATTTTATATACTGACTACAATGCAAGGAATGTGATATAAGCTCCTTCAACATTTCCGGTGGAAAATCTCTGTATGTTATAGTAAAGCTAAAATCTGATTCTGCTGCACTTCTAACATCCTAAATTTGTAAACATTTATAAATATATATTTATCTATAAATTTATTAAATACAGTCTTTAAATTGTATTACAATTTGACTGGGTAAATTGTGTTCAACAATAGTTTTTGAATCTCCTTGTGCCCCAAATTCACATTTGACATGAGCTGGGGGAAATTTACCATTTCCATCAATATCAATGAGATAAACATCAGGTTTAGTATAACCTAAAAGAGCGAGTTCTTCACATGTCTTACGAAACTGTGCTAAATCAATTCAATTATATTTATATTTGTTTGAATTATATGTAATTATATATATTTTTACCAAAATGACAATTTTTTCCAATATATCCAGTTCCTTTACAGTCACAAATTACATTATCATCAACAACTGAACATTTACCATCATGTTCACAAGCATTTGGCCTCTTACATGGATCTACTAATTGACAATTATCAATCGAAACTTGACCAGTTGTCCTGTTAGTTCTAACCATATGTCTAGATTCTAAAAATATACCATCTAACCAAATTTCTCTTATACAACCAACAAGGCCTAAAACAATAATATATTTTTAGTTAATATCATTTTCATTAAATTGATTTACAATTTTATACCAAAACTTCCTTTGCCTCCAATTCCGCTACCAATAGTTATAGTCTGTTCAGCCAAAAAATGTTGAATGCCATTTAAAAAAGATGTCTTATTCTTGTCATCTACATTTAATGTAAGCAATCCTTTAGTGTAATTTAAGCAAACTTTGTGCCAAGATCCTTCAATGTTTAAATCATATTTAACAGTTGTTAATTGCGTGACATTTTTACTAGATGATGGTGTGAGTTCAAAACGTATTTCATTGTTTACCATCCGCAACTTATAATAATGTTTTCAATGAATTAATTAAGTAACACAAATAAATGATCACTTTATAAATTAGGTACTCAGATACACATTTCTAATTACTTACTTCCCAAAATCCTGAAGAATTCTGAGTGGATGTTGTCACGGGTGATGATACTAAAATAGCCATGTGCTTATGACTTTTAAAATCAAACATCAAACTTATATGGTTAACAGATGCTACTGGCCATACAATATGTGAAGATGGAAATGGTAATGTTATGGGAATCATATCAACTTCAGTTTCTGTAAACTCTGGTGATAAAAATCCAATGTAATGCACTTTTGGATTTCCTCTTTTTAATTCATATAATATTGATATATCATTAAAGAAAACATATTTTAGAGAACCTACAAAATTATTATGTGATTTCAAACCTGGAATTGTATTTCATTTGTTAATTTAATCAAACATACTTTTAATTGAAATATTATTTATAATTTATATTGTACCAGGTTTATTAGACAGTGTTGGACCACCACCAAAATATATTTCAGGATCTATGTATAAATAATTTCGAGTTCCAGCCAAAATATAATTTTTAGTTTCTCCATTAAACATAACATCAACCATGTTTTCTTTATGTAATATTGTCAAGTTATGCCATTGATTTGAGTTTGTGTTATTACCTACAGTAGCAAATATTATAGGCTCTCCATCACCAAGTTCAATTTCAACAATAACTGATCCATTGTAAATTGATATTGCAATGTGGTGATGTTTATGGGACTCTCCGCTCGCATAAAATAAAGCAGAATCATCAAATCTAGTCTTAAACATAAAACTAATACGATTCATACTTGAATGAACCCTATCTTTCCAGTCATACACACGATATGATACATAGGAAGATCCTCTTAAAGTTAATACAGTAGAAACTGAAAATAGTTTATAAATATATATTTAAGATGTACATACAGTACATTTTTTACAAAAAAATTATAAATTTAATACCATAAATATCGCAGTATTCGCCTTCATAAAGAGTTCCAAAGCAATCACAAGACAATTGATTATAATGGTTAATACATAAACTACCCTTAAAACAAATATTGTCTTCAGTTTTACATCTGGAATTGGTGTTTAAAATGATAAGTGTGCATATAATATGTATTTTAAAGTCGTAAACATCAATTAATTTACTCTTAAATGGTTACAAAATAAACCATACTTATCTATGCAACCCTCTTGAACATTGTCATGTTTAGTAGCAATTAACGGTTTGATAGGTAATAAATCCGAAGCAGCTTTTCCAGCACTCAAAACCATTTCTTTAATGCAGCCAACAAATGATTCAATAATATACTTAACACCGTGTAGTTTTTCCTCTGGACTCAAACCTTAATAAATTGTACAGAAATTTAAAAAATAATAAATAGGCAACTAAATAAATTCCATCAAACAGATCAACTAGGGGCAAAAATGTATTTTGGTTTTTGCGCTTTAACTACAAGTTATTACAATTTACATTTAATCTTTATGCTTATAATAATTTATATCCAGATTTAATATTTTCCATATGGTTTACAGAGAATATTTAACTATAAGTGAAAAATTTGGTAACTAAACAATGGCAGCATTTTAGTCTATAAGTCAATTTTTAGGTAGTAGAGTAATTTTTAGCTCCATATTCTAGTTTTTTTATCCTTGAATGTTCACCTTTATGGATTATATAAATGAATTGAACAGTTTCCCATAAAATAAAAGTAATTTAGAAATTCTTTATATCAAGAATGAACGTTTAATACATAATTGTATTATAAAAATCTAAGTGCTTGCCCTGTGATAGCCCTTAATAATGAAGAATAGGTTTTTAAAGAATAATTGTATGGCTGCCCTCCATTTCCTAAATATGACATTGTTTAGGGTAACTTGAGAAAGTCACAAAAATAAAATAAGAAGTATGAAAGGACCCATAGTATGTATTTGTTTTTGATATATTCTTAAAGAAATAATTAAGACATAAATTTGTTGTAGCTTGGTAGAACTGTCTAATTATATTTTATTTTTCATGATTGCAAATTAAATTTTAAAACTGAACCAAGTAACCCTGTTTGAGTGTTTGACAGTATCTATAAATTTTAATGCAATATTAAAATATTATAAAAAAAGTTACTGTTACTGTTACTTCATTCTTACAATATGTATGCATCTACAATTTATAACAATTTATTTTTGTTTTAGATAAATATTTATTAAAATTTAATTAAACGTAATTCGTTTCTGAATTACATCAATACAATAAGGACAATTAAATTAATTTTAATTTCAATAAAATTATAATAATCAACATTATATTCATACCACCAATTAAAACTACAGATGTTAAGTCAGTAGATATGCCATAATTACTAGACTTATGTAATCCTTGTATTATTTTTTCTGCACTTATATTATCTACTTTTGCTATAAGTCTAGCGCCATGTACATCTATACGTACTGTTACAGTGTGCCAAATATCATGATTTAATCCTAAAATATTAAACAAAATCTTATAAAGTTGCAACAATACCTTATTTACACAAAAAATTATTTTTAAATACCATTATTTAGTTTAATTATACAATTGTTAAAAATACAGGAAATTCCGTGTTACCAAATAAATCAATATTTGAATTCACTGCTATGACCTCCCTAATAATATATAATATGTAAATATGTAATAATATTATAAACTTGGAGTAACTATAGATAAAATTTTGTTACTATTACATATTATTTATGTGTATTTATCAGTCTGTAACGTTATGTTATGTAAGTATGTTCTAAATTAAAAAAAAATATAATCAACATACATTTTCTTAAAATAGTTCTACAGCAAAGATTAGAGTTTTTTCTAAGAAAAATGTTAAGTTTATATACTGAAAATATAGCTTTATTGACTAACATTCACTTTTTTAGAGAAAATGACTCAAAATATCAGTTACCTGCATTCAATACACATTATTGTCTATAATTTTTTAAGTTGTGACTATTTTAACTATTATTTTATAAATATATGTCTTAATAAAACCAAAAGATTAAAAACGACATTTATCATAAATTTAGTTTGTAATACAAATGAATGCATTGTTTATAACTTTATAAATTAAAATTTATAAGTAATGAATTGTACTAAATAAGTACTTATATTTGTTTCAATCACATAGTTTTTAAGTTGAAAATATCATTTTTAATTAACTAATTTTATTAAGAATAATACTTTAAAATACAAGTACCAATAAAGTCCTATAATTGTAACCATAGTAATCAAAATTTGGCCAAATAATACATTTTTTTAAACCAGGTTTTGGACAAAAAAATAGCCTATTCTGGCTTTTAATTTACAGATTATTTATTTATTTTCTTATTTTTTAAAATAGATTAAGAGTATAGGACTAACTTGTTAAACTAAACATTATCTAGATTTTATGAATAGGACCAAAAACCTGCTAACTTCAAAATATTTGTTTGTAACCAATTATTTTGAAAGACTTTTTCTGTAAATATGTGCTATGTATATATTTGTTATAACTTATGCTTAATGGCTTTATCTTTTGAAGATTTGTTTTAAAAATTAAAGATGCAGTAACTACTTTAATATAAAATGTGTATATTTTAAATATCTTACTCACCTTCTCCAACTATTACCGAGGTTGAATGTTTACCATAGACATGCACTACTTTAAGTTGCCCCTTTTCAACGATTACATATAAAGCATAGGGAGGAAGACCTGTTGGTCTATCCTTTACACTATGATAAACAAGTAATCCGTGCGGTAAACGTGTACGAAATTGGAATGATATTTCTCGACAAAGCCTATTTGAATCCAATGTTTAGAAATTTTAAAAATAAAAATATTATGATGTTACCAGATTTTACCTTAATTGAAAAGTAGGAATACGATTGCCATCAAGTTGAATAAACGCGTTGTTTTCAGCCATCATAAATACAGTATAATGACCCGATTCAGAAAATGTAAGTTCTGCACCTCTATCACTTGGAGCTATTGGTGCCAATGTAGATGAACCATATTCATATTTTTGTTCAACAGGTTCTGAGACAAAGTATGTATTGTTACGGTCTAGGGAAAATGAAAATTTTGAATACTTGAATAAGCTAAAAGTATGTATAAAATTTACTTTTACCACCGACACAGTAATACAGACATTCTGCCTCAGAATCAAATATATTTTCACTTTTACAAATACCACTTATGTAAGTCCTACATTGGTGTATAATAGAATCATAGTACCATTTATGTATCCAATTTTGACATGGACCACGCATAATTGGGATTTCACATCTTTCTATTTTCAAAATATGAACATAAGTTAAAATGTTTAAATTATATATTATTTTAAATAAGTAATTAAAAAGTTAAATAGTATACCCTTGAAATTCTCCAGTGCTTTTACATCAAACACAGTAAAAATAAGAAACACGGTTATAAAAAGAATGTGCATTTTTCACTCAAATATTAACATCATCACAAAGATGTTAAAAGTAAGATATATATTATAAGAGTATTAGTAAAGTTATTTTAAACCAGCTTAGAACTACATCATGTAGTTTTAAAAAGGAAACTGTAGACTACATAGTACATTCACAATAGAATAATAACCCATTCAATTAGATGGTCAATTGAATTCAATTTTTCAGTGACTCACAGCTCTTAATGGAACAATAAATTATTTAAATAATAAAAAAATACATTATTATTATATGATATATATTGTATATATTATAAATTATAATTATGTCAATATATTTATATAAATCACCCAAAATATTTGTTTGTTAAAAATGTGAATCTACAGAGACAATAAAATACAAACATTATGTTAAAATAATTTTGAATACAGATTCTACACATCGGTTTAAACATATAATTATATATTATTATTATTATTAACCTAACTTATGATATCTGAAAAAGGAACTGACAGATGTTACATAACATAAACATAGAATTATCATAAGGTGTCGGAAAAACAATACATTCGATTGGTGACTGACAAACACACGAATGTTCAGCAACTGTATTTTCCATATTATTTTTCAACGCATCAATTTCAAGGAATGTCTGAATGGATGTATGGCATATATCACAAGAAATTGTATTGGCAGTTGATTTTATGAGGTTGCCTGTGTGGCAGACAGGACATTCAATCGAACTATTTTGTAAATGCTGTAAATATACATTATAATCGATATCTTGTTCACAAATCCATTTCACTAAAATATAAATACATACATTTTTAAAATAAAATATACCACCATGGAAATAAAATTTTAAAATATTAAATACATACTTTCTTCATCTAAAATTTCTTGTTTAATTTCATCAAATATTTTATCTTCTTCGTCCAGAGAATGAAATCCATCATCTTCGTCCACATCGATTCTTGTTATACAAATAAATATATAAAAATTATTTTATTACACATTCGAGCATTTTCAATAATATTTAATAATATATTATA
>PVMI01020063.1:1030-13502 GCA_008528875.1 Aulacorthum solani
TTATTATTAATTTAATCAATTGTAATTTATTGATTCGAATTGCATATTGTTGTTTACTATTTTCACTTTTAATTTTTTGACTAGAAGGGAATTTCCACGTTTTGGGGTGAGAAACGTCCAATGAATCGGAAGGGTATCGTCCTACATTCACTTAAAGCGTAGAGGTGTTCGTTTACAATTAGTTGACCAGTTGAATATAATCCGGAGCATTTTTAGTCATTGAGTGCTAAACAAAGACTCGGTTCTAAATTATCATCAGAAAGTGGAGATGGAAATTCAAATTTTATAACTTTCATGTAACACAAACGGGTTTATCCGAAATATGTATACTATATAGGTACGTATGTCACAATATCTACTGAAATGTGTACAATAACGAGTACTAAAAAAATAGGATCGACTTTGTAATCGTAAAAGATCTACCCATTTTCCAATTTGCGGAACTGTAAAGATTTTAAGGATCGCTGTGAATTGAGTCCCGTTATACATTTTTTATGTTAATTGCAGCCCGAGTGTATTTCGTATATAATATTATGTAAATTATGGCTTAAATATTTTTGACTCAAACGTAAATTACCTACATCTAATAAAATTTTTAATTCAATTTTTCAGAAATAACTGAAAATATAATTGTATTTATTTTGGTACAGTTAATAATAGTTCTGCTGTTTATGTTGTTTATGTTTTAAAAATGTATTAGGTACTACAATTTAGTTATTAAGTATCCGGTTTTACCCATGATAATACCCACACAATGTCTAAATAGCATTTTTTATTTTTGAAATTCATTCATTTTTTCTTATCTCTAATTTATTCAAATCATTTTTTGTTACCAGAATTTTCAAACTAATATATGTATCTCTTTGCATGTTTTTTTTCTTAAAAATGTGTCCCTAGAAGAAATTTATATGTACTTTTCAAAAATACTCGGGCCGCAATTTATGTTGTATATGACTGTGACTTTTTTATGAGGACGTATTAAATTTACATACTACATATTTTAATAACTATTTATACACAGGCATTATTTCGGAAATGTTCTATATACATATAGACGATTTTGCATGATCATTTCTTCAATTTTGGCATTACATATATTGTTTTTACTGTATTATAATTGATAATATAGTGGACAAATGTATTTTATTTTACATGAAAAGTAAAAAGTTATGAGAACCTGTATTGTCCAGTATAATTGTATAATGTATATATTATGTATACAATTAAAATAATAATTTTATAATTGAGGAGTACTGTATTCTTAAGATTTTTCTATTTTTTAATTGTTTTAATTATTTTGAAATAATATTATGTTGCTATAATATTTGAATACAAAAAAAAAAAATGGAATATAAAATATAATATTTAAATAGATAACTGTTGACAGTTGATAATGTTGCCGTCACACACAATAAGTTCTGGTAACAATCTAAAGCTTATGAGATTTCGTATAAAATCTGTTATGATTCCAAAATATATCTCCAATAATTGTGTGAAAGTAAACCATATAAGTCAACATCAGAATATCATATTGGACCATAAGTTCATCAATGTGTTAGGTGTAAACTACTAAAATTGTGTTTTTTCAAAAGTCATTTAACGGCAGAGTCTATTGCGCACAAAATTATATTGTGTAGGTTACAATAATATCATATTTTTTTAATATTACTTTGTTTGTCCTACATGTTTTTTGTACAGCAACGTTGCATTCAAAAACAACGCCAAATAGTGCACTTTAAAAATATTAAATTGGAGAAATCTTCATGTGTGTTCTCGTATAATATATACTTTCGCCTTAGGTAATCAAGTATCATTGTATCAACTATAAATATTATCAAATCAAATATTATTTTGTTAATATTATATAATTTTGTATTACCTATTTGTAGTTATAAAATATTATTTACTATTATATTAAGTCATAATAGGTATATTAAATTATCTTTGAATTTTGAAATCATCATAATAAATTTATAAATTATAATGAAATCATAATTGCAGACTTGCCGACTGCTTTGTCAAACTGATAAATTTGACGACTAAAATTAACCAAGAGTCGTAAGTGGTGTGTGTGGGGGTGGGGGTGGGTGTAACACCCCCCACGATCCCCTCTAAATCCGGCCCTGTAATATAAATATGGTTATCAAAATCTACACGATCACGTACACAATTTTGCGGGATCGTGTTTCAGCCGAGCTCATGGTTTATACCTTGCCGTGTCTGATGTGTCTTAAATATTATTATTACATTGTATATTTTCATTTATTTTCATCACCAGCTGAGACACTCCACTGCGTCTTACAAAAGAATCACAACTGCCGCACGCATACTTGTAAGTTGTCCCTCCATTAATTTATGACGAATTATTGACCCTCCTGTTATAGTTGTACTCACCGCTTTGTACTTATTTTACCACAATATATTCTTATAACCTCCCCTACTACTTATTTTTACACTCGTATTTGTATTCTACTACAACAGAGTAATTGAAATAAAAAAAAAATTACAAAAATATGTATACATACCTAATCTCTTAAATTTTAAAGCTGGTGAAAGTGGTTTATTATTATTTTTTAATTCCACCATTTAAATTCAATTCAAAGTTATAAGACAAATGTCTTATGATAATTTATTACATACATAATACGGTTTTATATTACTAATAAAACTTATTGATCTGTTGAGCAGCATAGGTTTTAAACATTGAAGTCGCCATACAAGTTTCAAACGTTTTGTTTCCAATAAAAATGTATTTAACTATTTTATACGGTAAAATATAACCATTTTTGTTCCAGTTAAAACCCGAAATCCGTCAAACTTAGGTTTAAATAGTCGATACTAGTTTTCACAACCCGCTTTCAAAATACACTTATAATTTCCAGCAGGGCCTTAAAAAAATGAAAAATTGTACTACACTATTTTATAATTTTACTTAATTGATTATGAGTTCTATTCCTCTAAAAATAAAATATAAGTTAAAAAAACATTTTTTTTATTTGAAATTATAACATAATATTACATCTGTCACCTGGATAAAATAATTAAAAGTGTGTATAAAATCATATTTAAAACTGTATTTTTCCAAGTTCAATATTATTTGTAAAATCATATTTTTCATTAACTTCATTAAAAAGCCCTTTATACCATTCCTGTCTTTTTGCATGTGGATGAATTTTTTGAGTATCATTTTTTTTATTCAACCAATTAAACATAACTGGTTGAGGATCAAACTCGTTTAATGCCAACATGTTTTTTTTTATGTACACAGAATTTTTTACTTTTCTAGGAGATAGATAAGACCTTGTTGCAGTTTTTAATAAACTGTAGTATGAAATTAATCTTTTAATATTTGCTGAATTTGGTTTGGCAGATACGATGAAAAATATACAAATTAATCAGTCACTTCTAGGTTAGGCTAAGAGGTTTACACGAATCATTATATAATAACGATTTCAGAAGATAAGATGACAATTGTTTATCTCTTATACATATTATCCCAGCAGCTTCTTTATAAGATATAACGAAATCAGCTAGTTCAAAATCAGGGTAGATCATTTACTTCATCATTTAATTTTTATAAAACTTTAGATCATTTAGAATTACATCATTTCTTATTGAGAGAAACGAACGCTTATCAGATACATATAGATTATGTTTCTCCCTTCTCGATTCTTGATTTTTATCAAATAATTCAATGTTATGCAGTTTCATAAACATTTTTTCAAATTCTGGATTATAAGTTAAAATTGTGTTTTTGTTGAACACATACTCCCATCCAAACAATTATTATGGGCTCACTTTTAAACTTTCAATCATTTAGATAACTGTATTTTTTCTTGTTTCTATATCAAATATTAATACATCAAAAATATTGATTGGTAATCAAATTAAATTTTTTTATTAAAATGTTTATGTTTAACATTAATAAATAATAATATAGTCATTACTTATAAGTAATGCGATATGAATTCATAAACAGTATGTAGATAAAAAATTATATTTTTATTTGATTACCTACCTACTTATGTCCTGTTAATTTGTTTGATTAAATTTTTTCATACTTATTCAACCAACAATTAACTAACGAAGATATAATCATGGGCTTATACTGAATGTAGAGAATTCATCATATAAAATACCAAAAAATCAAAGAAATTATAAAAATGTTATTGTATTATTCATACATATATTAAATTTATACATATTCATATACATATTTTTCAACTAACATTATTGTTTATTAAAAAGTAATAAAAACCAAACTATTATTAGTATCATATTATATGATTATATTATTTTTGTTATTTAATATTTTGTAATATAATATTATAGTCACACCGCTCATACTTATAGGCTATCATCAATTTGTAATATTTATTATTTCATATGATTAAAAGTTAAATACAAATAATAATACAAATGTAGTATTAATGTATTTTAGAAATTAAAAATATGATGTGTTCTTTCAGGTTTATTTAAAAAAAAACAAATAATAATAAATTATACGAACTGATGATAATACTCAATAACTAATGTATAATATATATTATAAAAATAAAAATAAAATAATAATTACTTTTGGTTTGAATTTTAATACACTTATCAATGTTTCCATCATCCTATGCTGATATTTTTCTAACAACAAAACGATCCATAGTACCCTAGTAGTATTGTACTATAATAAATAATATATTATAGTACCAAGTTTTCTTGTTTAATAGACAAAGAGAAAAAGGACAAACTTCAAGGTGAAGATGTAAAATTAATATACACTTAAAAATTAAAATAATATAAGCTATCTACCTAGAACCTATAAAAGCCAATAGTGGACAAAAATAAGAAAACATTAATAAACCTAAACCGCCAAAGTCACCAAATCAGTTTTACCAACTTCACAAACATCGTTATCTCCTATTTAATCACTAAACTAAAATTGACTACTAGACTTTTTACCAGACTTTATCTCGAATCGTGTATTTGGGTCTCCAACTTAGGGCAGGTACTCACTAACACCGAGTTATACGGGCTGCTAGTTATAATATCATACATTTTTATACTTTATAGCTTATAGCGGTGAATATTGATTGAATATACACTATGGTATTATCCGTATTTTTCGATAGATTATCAAATATATATAATAAACATTAATTTATTAAAGCTAATAATATAACCATTGATTAAAACTAAAAACTAAAAAATAAATAAAAGTTTTAACTGTATTGTAAGTTGAGTGCATGAACTAAGTCTAAATGAAACATTAAAAAATCAACTCACTTTTTCATTTTGTACTGCACTATTCTGATTTCGTACTATACTAACAGTGTAGTCCTGCACACTATTTTAGGCTCTGATTTCTAGTGATTACAAAACATAATATTTTTCTATTGTGAAATTGTTATCCCTCTAAATTGCTATCCACATGATACACACAGCATCATAGTTGGTAAAGTATCACTTTAAATAAAGAATAGAAATTATAAAAATCTTTAAACAATACAACCAAAGGAGTCTATAAGGATAAGCCTTAGAAAATAAAAATAATCAATTGTTCTATAATAAATTTCTTTTTTCCTCTTTCTTAATAATATGTATATAATGTTACCATCAACCCCAAATAAAATTTGTTGACAACGCCTTTATTATAAAGTATAAACAGAGAAAATACATAGTGTTAGGTATATATATATATTATTTTTGCTACAGTGTAAATAAAAGATAAAGAATTAAAAAATAAATAGTTAGTAGTTACCTTCCTAACAATGAGAATTACTATAAGTTCATAATACTGAAAATTAATTCATCAAAGCTATGTTCTAATATGTATTAATGATATATCATTTATTTCAGTAAATAATACCGTTAATATATTATGTTCAATGTACCTACCTTAAACCTACTAACTATTTACATTGTACGTCTTATATAATATGCGAAAACGACTGTCTAAGGAATACTGTCTAAGGTATTGTGTTGACATTTAGATTTAATTATTAGATTGCAATTATTTCGCTTTTTAGATTCTGAGAGAAGCAATAAATATATTAATTTGCAAAGATGTATGTTTGATTTTTTTGTGTCTGTTTATATGTATTATAAGTAGTATTACATTTTTATAAACAAGACTTAAACATTTAAAACAAGATTCTTCATGCTTGTTTATTATTGGAACTATAGTCTGCCTACTTATCATATTAATATTAATATAACAAAAGCTTGGTATAAATAAATAATATTTAAGGATAATAACTTATTAAGACATAAGATTTATATTTTTGAATACAAATATGTTTTATTTGTATCACTGATTATTATTATTTAAATTTGATAGTTCTTATTTTACCTAAACTTCATGAAAAAAAAAAAATAGAAATATAAAACTAAACACTAAGTTGTTACACTTTATTAACTTTTTTGTAAATATATATATTTATCTTTCGGTGGACATTTCTGTTTAAAAATGTACAATCGAACCTCGAAGCTCATTTAAAACTTTAAGGACTACAAAAATTTCTAATTAATTTTCACGTATTTAAACTTTAAACTATAAAGAACATTTATTATCTTTGAGTTTACAAAGTTAGATTTAGATTTTTTCAAAGTAAACATTTTGACGTTTGGTGGATACTAGAATTTTAAATTTTTTTAAAAGAATACCTGATAATGAAATAAATTATTATTAAATGCATTACACATTGATAAAAACTAATATTAAAAATACTAATGTTTTCTTAAACTAAAGTAAATTATACGATATAATATATTGTATCTTATGAATATCATACATTTATGACGAATACTTTTAATCGTTTATTTTTGTCAAAACTCAGAGATGATATCATTAATTTTGTGATTTGGTTTTGTTAGAAATTATAGTACCTGTATTTAAAATACAACAATATTTCGAAAAATATGAATATGTTCAATTTGTTATAATATATTTTATATTACTTATAACTGTCTAAATTATAAACATAATATAAAATTAATAAATTAGATTCTAAACAGACTTTTTCATGTTAAAATATTCACATAATATGTTTATTATAACTTAACTACTGAACAATATATTAAGTAATTACGCGATATTGATTTTAAATAGTTTATACCAGTTCAGTTAAAGTAGTTTAGATTTCTCGTCTTGTCTTCTGTAGATCCTACTAATTACTTTAAGGAAATCGAATTAGGACACATATTAGTCAAAATTTGACTTTAAAAATATAAGTTTGTTCGGTACATTTTCGTATATTCAACAGTAACTAACATTTCTTCAGATTGATTAATGGAAAATGTTGTAGTACTTATATGACTCAATATAAAGATATCAGCTGACTTTCAAATCTGTTTTTAAAAATCAATTTAGTTGGTATAACTTGATCTGATCGGTATGATAGAATAAAAATCGAAAATATAACAGTAAATTAATTATATTCGAGGAACGTGTCATAAAAAATTGTTGAAATGTTCGTGTGAGTACGATATTTTAATGTTTAGCTTATATTTATTAAATATTGAGATGGATTCCCATTTTATCAGACGCAATTTAATTATACTTTTAAACTCAATAAGTAGTGATGGTTAAGTTCTTCTGATAAATTTTATAATTTTATCTTTCTTATTGCTATAAGCTAACCATTAGTAAAGTAGAAATTTATTTTGGTAAAGGTAAAATAAAGTGGTTTTTGTAAAGGTGGTCTGATAAATTCTTATGGCGAGTTTATTTGTTTTCAAAGTCAATTCAAGTACAAATTGTAGGTTTTGCAGATTATTGGAATTGACTTTAGTTCCCTTATAATATGAATCATTCTGTTTCTATAGCTATCCTATCTAATACTTATGGTATATTTTATTTTATCTGAAAATATACCTAGGTATAGAAGTATTTAAATGATACTACAGTTACTTATAGTTTTTCTGGTTTTCGATGTATTGTTTAATATTTCTCCTCAGTAGTTATGTATCAAAAAAGATGACGTGTTTATTAAAGAAAAAAAACTTATTTTAATTAAAGTTTTAAATACTTATCTAGTTTAAATCGAATAATAAAGTTAAAATTGGTTCAATTTTATTAGTGATTTAATTTGTGAATTATTTTAAATTAAAATATATATATACTTTTTAATTACTTTATAGGATAAGTTAGAGGATATGAAATTTCGTATACAATTTATGTTTAAACAATTCAATAAACTTAAAAATAGCTATTCATATTTTCATGTAAAAAGTTCTCTATTGGTCTTACAATGGTTTTTTTTAAGTGTGGTGAAACTATACATTATCACGGAATTTTGTTGTTTAAAATTTAAAGTTTGACAGAATTGAATATTTTATCGTAAAATATTGATTTGGATCAAGTGTGTAAAATATTTAAAGCAACTAATTAAAAATATTAAACATAATGGGTAACTGGTAAAATTCCACTATAATTGACTGATTTTTGCTAAATATTTAGACTAATATTTAGAAATTTTACATTATTTATTGACATGCAATTTTTTAGTTAGTTTTTTTCAGTCCATGTTTGATAATATTTTTAATTCTTGTTAAGAAAGTTTGAAAAAATAGATAATACAAGGTTTATCATAAGTTGAATAAAAATCATTATGATTTATAAGCATGTATGAAGTTCACGTTTTGACGAAAATAATTGATAAATGATAAATAATGTATTTTTGTTGTTTGAATAGTTTACTTAGGTCCTAAGTAAAAAAAAATTTCATAAATGAGAGACTAGAAACTTTTTGCAAAATTTCCTTTAAATTAATTTTTAATATTCTCCCTAGAATTTTTATATGGAGCTTATACGAAATTAATATATAAGTAATAGTGGAATGTCTCAAGTCTACGATTGACATATTTTTTTAAAGCATCAAAAATAATTCAAGATAATAATTATACTCAAAATATAGATATTTTTTCTATTTTATTATAGTAAACATTGTGGTTTTATTTGAAGTCTAGGAAGTGCATAATCATATTAAAATTATTGAGAGTGATAAAATTGTTAAAGACATTTTTTTTTTATATAGTACGATTAAAAACATCAGGCTTGGGCCAATTTTATACATTATATACTATATTACAATAATATCAATAATTATAATAAAATAATAAAGTCAATAAAAAAAACCTTGTGTGATAATTAATTTAAATTATAAATATATATTTATATTTATATAAGCTGTATGTTAAAATGATAATAATAATAATATTTATATCATTTAGGGAAAGTTGCACCGTCTACGGTTACACTTCGATTAGGCTTAATCAGCTCATAACATATTTTATAATCGGCCAAATTTGGCTGATTAAACTTTGGTCAACTTTAATTGGAGATGGTACAACTGGCCCTTAAAGTTATGCATACAATGTTTGAACTGTGTAAAAAAATAATAATACTATATTGCTATTAATCATTACAAAATCGTACAGTAATATTTTTGCATAGTTACTAACTCTGTTTTCAAATGTACGATGCTTGTGCTGAAAGAATGGAAACCACTTATAAACTTATAACCTGTCTGTTGGGAGGCAACTAGATCCTTTCGGTATATGATACAATGTCAAGTACATCAAAATTGATTCTGTCGTAAACTGGTAATATCTAAGTAACAAGATTTTTTTTATTAGTTTTTCCAATTATTTTGAAAAGAATTTAAAACTTTATCTTTTGACGCCTTCTTCCATACTATTTACCAAAGCTATTTATTTGATAATATTATTATTGATATGATTTGGAATTTAATTTAATAAAAATATCAATATAAATATATTAGTAATTATGATGATAGTGATAAAAAAAACTAAAAAATTGAGGAGTGTAACAATTACGCAATTAAATCTGACATAAATTTGCCACCGTAATTGGATATCAAACCACTGAAACCATTTGACCAGGATTGAAATGCTATTGTTGCCACCATCTACACTGCGATCTACGTTTAATCCTTCTTGACTAACTAATCAGTTGAAAATCCATACCCAATCTCGGTCACTTTAATAATGTTAGTTATTACAGATGTTGACGTATGTATAAACAACTAGCAAGGTAAAAAGATACTATTTTTTTGTATTTTTAATTTTAAATCAAGATACAGATACTTAGACTCAAATGTTTTTAAGCTTTCAAATAATTTCGTCCAAAAGTCAATAAAGTACATGAATATAAATACAAACCTTAACGATTTCACTTTGTAACCAATATTTTTTGTTTCTTTGAGGTTGGTGAATATAGTATACATAACTGTCTATATTCTAAATTTGTATACTATTGTTTCATATTATGTTGTTTTGTTATACCTATTCAAAATTAGTAAAATAAATTTCAAAATTGTTTTTATTTTTAAGTGTGTCAAATCGTGAAAATTATTAAAAATACAATAATTTAACTAAATAGTAAAAAGTTCGAATACATTTATGTATAATAATATAAAATGTTATTTATTAATACCAAAAGTGTTTTTTTCCAATGGCATTGCTTATTAATAAACTTGTACTTAAACTATAGTTGATAATAATTTCAATATGACTTATAGTTTTGTATTGATGTAATCAGCCTTTATTTTTCAAAAAGAGATCAGTAGCATATTTTTGGTGAAAAACCATACACAATGTAAAATTATAAATAGAAATGATTTTTATTAAAATTAATATTGATTACCTAAACAAAATCAATATAAATCTTATATTATTAGCATAATAAATCATTACGCAACATTTTTTTAAATGTATTATTATACCTACGTATGTTTCTATCCTAGCTAATAATATCATATTAATATTTAATATTCACAGTAATTTTGTTTAGAGGTAGGTATTATTTTTGCTTAATTCATAATAAAATAGTAGTTTATATACTTTTGAAATGCTTTGTTTCAAAATGATTTCAAAAGTATAACGTCTCATGCGCAAATACTTTCCAATTGCAAGTTACCGGAGCGTGACAGATATGGGACAATATAATGTGCAACATATGTCATTTAAGTCGGTCGATATAACAATACTTCGAGTGTACAATACACATTTGACAGGACAGTAAGATAGCCACGTATAAAAATACCAGTTACCTCCTGGCTAGAAAGAGAGGTCCCTCAGCAACGTTTTCTAGTTTCATTTTTATATACCTATAGATAAGATGTATATTGTACACACTATAAATACGTGTTCTACCCAAATCAGTGACAAGTTTGTTCAATACTTCCAAATAGATATAAGATATATGTCTGGTTTTTTATTTATTTATTTTTATTTTAATATAAAAAATTGTATACATACCGTCGTACGCTTTACAAGTGATTTCCAACGGCCCATTTTCCACAACGGGTGGCAATGTGGAATTCCAAACGACGTTTTTCTCGTTGTCTAAGATTTCCAGTCTGCTTGGAGGTACTATATTGGACAAATGGTCAAAAAATGTTATCAAAAAACCTCTTTGCGTATATTTAAGTGTTTTTTTTTTAACAAGAAAGGTTAAATAAATAGAATATTATACATTTATACATTATTTTGCTCTGGTTTTATTATTTTAATGTTATCGTTTTTTTTGTACTCTAAACTTGTAACAAACTATTTAATAATATATAGATATATAGATTACCTATTTACCTATATCGTAGATGTTTGAAGAACTGCAAATTATTTTACCAACTCTATTTTCCTTATCTAAATGGTAAAATATTAAATTATTCTGTATCATAATATACATCATAACGTAATATTAATTAATTTAGGGCAGATAGAAATGTGTTAAGTAAGTACACCTGATATTGTAGGCGACATCATAAATAAAATATGTCAACAATTTATAAAATATTTTTTCACGTTTTTAGTTTTAAAAAGAAGAGTGCATACTTATAAAGTTATAACTTTATCTTTTTTAAGTGCAAATTTAAGACCTTTTTTTCGCAATTAAGAGGACGCCCACACATACATAAATTGTTGTTAAAAAATGTTTCGGGTAAAAAATAACCACTCAGGGAACAGTCATACATGATAAAGAAGACAATATTTTCAGTACCATAAGGTTTTTATTTTTTCAAATATTATGCATACAAAAAAGTGATTATTATGTTAAAATACGTTACTTTTAAGTTTTTTAAATTTAAATAATTGTATTTGTATTTATGATATCAAACAAATAAAAATCTATAAGACAATATTTTCTCCTGCATCGTGTATAAGTTTAGTTTTTTACTGGTGTCTGAAACTTTGAATAGTTCTTGTTCACCCAAAAATATTTTTTTTTTATAACTTCGTAAGTCGTAATTCCAACAATTGTACTCACTTGGGTGTTACAGATTCTAAACAATAATTTTAAAAAAGTATTTAAGTAACAGGAAGTAAGTATAAGTAGTCTTACGTATTAGGAAACATTTTATGTAATATCTATTTTTTTTATCAATTAGTCAATTATATCAACTCAGGTAGGTATGGTTTATAATATAACAAACCCTCGGTTACTCTCAATAACGAA
>PVMI01020073.1:0-19286 GCA_008528875.1 Aulacorthum solani
AGTCGATTCATTCACACCCCCAGTAGTTATCTCTTGTAATTTTTGAAGAGTTGCACCACAAACCAACTCAAACGTAGCACTAAAGAAATGGCTTGGTTTGAATCCGAAATTCGGAAGTGGGGGTGATGCAGGGAGATGCACCTTCGCATACGTTAGTTAGGCTCAATATTTCCATGCTCAGAGGTCTTGTCATGGTCTTGTTATACCCTTTACTCATATATTCTATTAAGTTTACAATAATTGTTAACTATGTTTTAAGAAATGTATAATAATAATTTTAGAATTAATTGAAAGTGGCGTTCTAGATTTTAGTATTTTGATTTTTATGAAACTATAATACAATATACTTTGTGTCCTATAGACTATAGTAGATATGCGTATACATACGAGGTATATATTATTATTATTATTTATAATACCTATGTCTGATGTGAACACTAAAAACATATTTTGGAAACACGGACTAATAAATAAAATGCACACAGCGTATTAAAATGAATCTAGTGTACAGAGGAACGTAATTGGGTATAATATTATCATACATATGTATATATATATATATATATACTTGAACGGTTTGTAAATGATTGAGTCTTCGCAGTCTATAGCAGAGCCTACTGTAACTATGTTGACAACGCAATGCATCAGAGTGATGACGAATAGTATAGTTGCCTTGGTGAAATGAGATAATTGAGTCAACATGGATGTGGCTATTAGCGCCAACACCATGAAGTAAGTGAAGTATGATGGATACATACAATACGTCGATGGATCGCTTTGGCCATGGGTGCAGTTGGTTAGTATTTGTTTGTCTGACCAACACGATACCTTTGGAAAAAATAAAAATTCATAACTTTTGATCGAACCAATAATAGTATGATTCTTTAACTAGTTTAACTTACTAGTCCCACGAGATTTGTAGACGCTAGCAATGACGCTGCGGTGATGCCAAGTATACGTCGAATCCATAAAGAGTCATTTATAGTCTCACTAAACCATACAATTTTCGAGGGTAGAATCTAATAACAATTAAATTGGAGCGTGAAATTTAATTTAAATAGCAAACGTAGGAACTATAAATTTAGATGTTATTAAAATTATTAGAGGTAATTAACTATGTATGGTAACACCTATTTTCCTTTAATAATGAAGTGAATCAATTTCTGATTTTTGGATTTTCGATGTATAGGTACTTAAGGACAGTATTTTAAAATAATTTATTTGAGATTTTACACTATTTAAGAGTGTCCTGTCAGCTGTGTGCATAAAAGCTTTTTTTATCAAACAAGAACCAACCTTTTTTTACTGTAAGACTTAAATTATAGAGTGGATGATGATTTTGAAAATGTTAATGTATCTAAATCAATATTCAAACAAATAGTTTCACAAAATAATACTAAGCGTACAAAGTTAAATAACTCAAAGAGACAAAGACTACTAGTTCGAATTTTGAACTGAAAAATTACTTAGGTATACATGAACTTTTTTTTATTTGAGTCATCTTCTTAACGATTTTTGAGAAAAAAAGATGATTCTTATTTTCACAAAAATGTTGGTATCACTACAGGAACACTTATCTAACACTTCTTAAATAGTAAAAATAAATCTAAGTACCTATTTGAAAATATGATTTTAAGAATACTTAAATATTAAAAAAAATCATTGTTAAAGGGAAATATATGGGGATGAGTATGCTCGGTGAATTATCATTGCGTATCTCAAGTCAAAACAGTAAAAATTTATTACATTATCGCACTATACAGGTATATATAAGGTACTCGTATATATTAATAATAATATAAATGTATTTAAATATCCACATAAATAAATTTAAAACCCTACTTAAAATAAATATTGATAGTACTTATACGTAGGTACTATACGGTTGAACACATATTTTTTTTATAATAATAAATAATGTGAGATTAAAAAGTTTAAAAATTACAACACTTTAACATAAAAACTACAAAGTATAGTTTACTTACTCTTGGAAAAATGTCTGCGACTGATACTACTACAATGATCAACAGTAATACTAATGCAAGACAACTGGACATGTAGCTTAAAATATCTCTACAAAGTATAATATTAAAGTATTAGTTTTATAATTTTAAAATAAATTATGATTGTTTATTTGTATCATAATAATACATATATTTGATTTGTTACAAACCTGGGCAACATAATAATTTGTGCGGAAGACGTTAAGAACAGTACTAACGGACAACCTATAAGAGAAACACCAGATGCAGCTTCTTTGTGGTATTTGTATTCGCGTTCTTTTGCTTCATCATTAAATGCCAAAGTGAAAAATTTTGTATGCTTGTTTAGATCCCTTCAACCAAATCATAAACATAAATTATAATTAGTATATTGATTATATTTAAATAGTATGTTACAATTTCAAAATGATTGTGTTATTTAATATTTATTAATATTATTATTTATTAGTACATACCTAACGGGCGATTCATTTAACGCAAAACACTCATTATTATTTCAAAAAACTTCGTTTTTGAAAATATTTTTTAAAATAATTTTATCGTTACGAAATAACATTTTTAAAAAACTATTTTTAATCGTTGTCATTTCTTTGCCTATTCTCACTTTTTTGAATGACAATAACTAATCAGAAAATAGAAAAATTAGACATTTGACAAAAAAAATTGATATTCAAATACGCTTTTAAAAATATTAGGGGAAAAGGTCCGTATCTAAAAAAAATGTATCGTTAAAAAATTGTTCATACTACACAGGAAATATTCAATGTGAAAATGACCGGATGGAAATTGTCCATTTGCCAGTAAAACCGTACTTGTTGCGTAAGCACATGAAATAAAACTTTCTCGAGTGGAGTCCTACTTATCGAGTAATAATTCCTGAAAAATGTGTAGCAGCAGTACTTACTGCAAGAATATTACAGTCCGTACATAGTACATTCTGATATGCAGAGCAGCATGAAATCAATAGCCCGTTCGTATTTTTGGTGTCCTATGCTTAAAAGTGACAGTATCGCCAGTGATTTTGAAAATTTTACGGATCTGTAAACGCCATGGTAGTAGTCAAAGCAAACCGTGGACACGCTTAAATGTATATTTTTTTTAGTTTTTACGAAAAAGTTTCATTATTGATGTAATGCTGAAATGGCTCAATGTTTTCCAAACAAATTCATGCAAAAAAAGCTGTTCGTGCATAGCTAAAATGCAGAAAATATTCGCACGTTTCGGAGTACCCAGTACCCACATCGATCACTTTAGACGGGACAAAATGCTTCGTGAAGATTGAATTCAATACGTTTTGCACCAGTTTAGGTATTCAACATTTTTTCGGAGCACTTTTTCATCCCAAAAATAATAGAGCCTCAGCATTTAGAATTAAAAAACTAATCTATAGCTTGCACGTCACAAATGTATGAATGTTTGTTTTGATGTCGCAATACGTCTTGTTCCGTTACACGTCGGTCACTAGAAAAATTATTGTTAATAGACAAACTGATTCCCGATATAATTGTATCTTTAATAATACAATATAGTCAAAGACTGTAAAACTCATTAATTAAAATAAAATATGAAGATAACTATTTATAAAATATTCAAGAAGTTGATTAATGTGAGACAAGGAGCGTAAGCCCTCCTTATCAAGATATGTATAAAAACATTTTTTCCCCTCTCGCTTGATTGAGCTTCAGATAATATACAACTGGGTGCACTGATTAATATTTTTTGAATAACGAAAACAATATAGTTCCGAACATTTATCAATATTACCAATGACATTTGTGGTTATTTTTATTGTTCCATTAAAATATACATACTATTTGTATATACTACAGCAGACCTTGTGGCATTTTTTATTGGGTTATAATTATGTCTGATATAATTTATGATTTTTGATTTTAAAATCAAATTGATATTATATATCTAGAGGCCATCATTTTTCACATTTTTTGTTTTATTATACCAAAAACCTAAACAATAGATTGTAGTTGATATTCTTTTATCATCATAATCATTGTATGTTCCGATATTCGACAAGACCAAGTGGCAAATGAACAAAATAAAATCTACTTAAATGCTCGGAAATAGTCCATACTCTGCAAGTACCTACATTGGAAAAGACGACGAATTAACATTGTTCTAATCGCGATTACGAAATTTCTTAAAACAAACAGCATCGACAACGAAGCAAAAATAAAGTTGATCTTAGTTTCGTTATTATTAGGACACACGCGAACTATTGTCTTTGTTTACCGTCACAATGTCAGACCTAAACAATCTGTAGCTTAAAATATTGTCAACTATGCAATGTGATAGTTTTGAATAAAAAAATTCAATTTTATATCAAGCACAGAAAATGAATGATGAAAGCGTTGTTTAATAGAGGATACATCTAAGGGACCTAAAGCTTTGAAATGATTATGTGGATCGGAACTAGAGATTGTAATTCGAGATATTTTCGTGGTTGGCATGGGTCCAGAAAAAATACATAATGGTTTACTCGAAGAGGGCTCTTCCAATACGGCTGTAACACTAACGAAATTAATGGAAGTAGCGATCGACGAGGAAACGACAGTATAGTAAGAAATTGGTGATGTACTCTACAAAATATTCATTTTTGCAATTAAAAATGTAAGTTGTTATTAAAAAAAAGTAATATAACTTTAAAATATTTTGTTTTATTATATATCATCTTAAATTATATTTAAAAACGTTAATAGTTTTTGAAATAATGAGTGTTTTTTGATAAAATAACTACCGGGTAAGATGTGGAGGTTAGTATTGTAAAATGGGGGAAAGTATAATTGTGCAAAAGTTTACCTCATGTGGAGATACCACAGGTGAAAAAAAGTTAACAGGGGTTAATTTTCAATCATGGTTTGTGCTCACTTTATTTTTATGCTTAAATTATGCATATACTCAAATTCTGATTTTTGTAATTTTTAAATACACTTGATGACTGTATTTTTGAATCTATGAGATTTTGTGTACAACTTAAGGACGATCCTATGACAATAAAAGCTTTTATTTTTAAAAATAGAAATTTTTAGTTATTAGGCAGATGTTTGTATTGAAAATTTTGATGTATACAAATCAAAATTTGAGAAAGTAGTTTTTGAGTTATATAACTTTATATACTAAGGGTAGCTTGTCTAGATATGGAGGCTTAGACTATTTAAAAAAGTTAATAATAACTATTGATCTATCAATATAAATTATTTGTAAAAATTATTCAGTACAATAAATACTACATTTAGTATTACATCTAGTTTATATTTTTATAAAACAATTTTTAAGGATCATTATCTTTAGTAGGTATAAACATTTTAATGACTCAGAAACTACTCATTAGAATGTTGGTGTACTTAGATATGTCAGAATATTAAAAAAAGCATTTACTTAGTAATTTTCATTTTTCAGTAAAAAAACGAATTCTCATTTGAAAATAGAAATTTGTTTCTGACACTCCTTAAGTAGTCCAAGTATCACTATCAAGTATCAATACCAGAAATTAAAAAAAAGGCTTTAAGTATACTTAAATTTTTTTTTAACCAGAATTTTTATAGATATACAATTAAAGGCGAAAATTAGGTTGAGCATGCTTAAAAATCACCCTATAGATAAGTAACATATTGGGTATTATTAAGTCATAGGCATGTGAGTGCAGTAGCCAAAAATATGATTTTTTTCCTTAATTTTTTTATCTAGTTTTTGAAAAACTAGAATACTTATCACCTGTTACTTTATAACACCATTGTTCATAAAAAAACACTTGCGTCTATTACATCACCGAGGTATATAATTTATCATTAAACAACCGCCACCGCATAGAATTAAAACGCGTTTGAATATTTTCGATATTCAACATAAAAGGGTAATTATGCAATCAAATATCAACAATTAGTCTCAAAAATATAAATTTAAATTAATTCATACAAATTTCCGGGAAATAATTATAATACTAGGTTCAGAGAAATAATATATTAGCTTACAAATATAAATATAAAACATTATATAATACCTACACCCTAACAAAAGTGAAATTAATAGTGGGATTCTCGGAATCTTCAACACGAGAACATTGTTTCGTCAATTCGGACTGTATGAATGTATAATAGAACAAACGATACGAAACAACGAATGAAATTCAATTAGCAGAGAAATTGGAATATACCGAACTGGGATGGTATTGTTTTTATAATATGAGACTTAGCTGTACAAACAATTTCTGATGGTACCTATTATATTATATTCATCTGATTTAATGGAAGAATTGTTTAATGCTCCTGACATTCAAATAAAAATGAAAACACTGCAAACCATTCATCCAAATTCCAAATAATATTTGTGTGTGAAGTACATTTTATGATAATAGTGCACGCCACAGTGTCATATGATGGGTGCCTGGACCAAGTTCCATAGTTAAATTTCAATTAAAACATAGTGTAGGTAATATCTCATAATGTAGGTACCTATGAAATATGTATATAATACAAAACAAAATGTGTAAAAATGTATATGTCATAATATTGTAACCTACAACCCCTTAAAAATATGTACTCGTAATTGGCCAAAGTGAAAATAATTATTATAATAATATTCGAAACTGGCACACGATGTACTTATTGTAGTCAATTACCTGTGGCCATCTCTGTTCATCAAGTCCTTTCTCAAACGCTTCTTAAAGTTATCGGAGTCCTCTTTTGCCTGAGCTATTAAATCGGCGTCGTCAATCGGTGTAGCACACTGTTTACACACACAAAGTGTCGGTAATTATTGAATATCAAATCAGTAACCATAAAAACAGTCAAAAACTGCAAAATACTTACCACAGATTCTTTGCTGGCACTGTTCTGATCGGTCAACGATCCGTTTTGCACATCCATTTTGAACTGCCGAACGAAAAACGAAAAATAGTTTTAAAAAAATCATTTGACAATGTTGAAAAATCTACTTGAATATAGGTAGGTAACAATTATTATTACCGGTTTGATCGTTTTTATGATGAAGAAAGTTTTTATGCTGGCCATCTTAAGTGCTTCTTCGCGGCGTTCTCCATAACCGGGCTCGACTTCGAACTCTCCATTTAAGAAGCTCAACGTTTTTTCGGATATATGCACTCGTCTGAAAACACAGCAAATCTCGTTTCGTCAAAAAAAATACTCATATTTTTCTTTTTTCCCGCACGAACGTACCCCGGCATTCCACTGCTTTCCATTTTGTTCGCCAATTCCACATCCTTGGAGTAAACGTCGAATTGCCACTGCCTCTGACCCAGGACACCGGCTAAAACGGCTCCCGTGTGTATGCCCACCCGCATGTCTACCGGTGAATTTGTCGTTTGTTGTACGTACCTGGTGGAGCGAAAACAAAAAAAAAACAAATATCAATACCTACGGCCGGCTGGGAATTTGGGATTCAGACCAAAATCGTAATTCTTACTTGATAGCTTTGACCATGGAGAGTCCCATGTGCACGCTGAGCACAGCGTGATCGGGTCGTTCCTTGGGAGCACCGCTTATACAATAGTAACAATCTCCCAAAATCTTAATCCTGAGTTGTTGGTATTTCTGAAAACGGTATAGGTAGTCGTAACAGGTGTGAAATAAAGTGTATGACACACGGGTGTTAAGTATATAATCATAATCCTAATAATATGTGTTATAGGTAGGTAAACAGTAGGTATTAGCAATAAAAATTAGTTCACCTCTGAAAGTCGATCGAATCTGGCGAACAGCTCATTGAGAATTTTTACCAGGTCTGACGCCGAGTATGTAGACGATATTGCCGTGAATCCAACGATGTCGGCATACAATATACTGAAATACAAGAAAATACATTATACATTTATAAACGATGACATGTAAATCAAAGTTATTGTGTATATACATAAAAAAAAATGGAATTAAAATTGATAAAATATAATAAAAAAAAAATCTTTTACAACAAAGAAAAAAATAGCTAAGATACAATGTGGCAGAAGAAAATTCAATATGAACGTTCATTCTTGTATATGAGTTTTTTTTTCTTTTACTTTACGAAAGAATATGAAAAATGAATATTTTAAAACTATATTTTGTGTTGTATTGTGCTCACGTATATGGATAATTTAGGAGAACAGTTACATAATATTACCAAATAGCTATATATTTTCAAGTTAAAATTTATTTGAAATGGATAGGTACTAGGTTTTTGAATAACTTAAAGGAGACGTTTTAGGTGGAAGTTACAACATTGGGTTTCTACAAAAACAATCTTTAACGGCGAAAAACAGAAGTAAAACCTTCTACCTTGCTGTTCTTAAAAGTTGGCTTTACTTATTATAACACTCAACAGAACACAAAAAGTAATAATGAAATTAATAATGAAATTAACCCGCGTAACGTTTAATTAATTTGTTTGTAATAGTTTTCGTTATATTATATAATTTAATTCGTAAATTAAAAATATCATTGTTCGGACATGATTAATTCTACAACCTGAGGTAAGAAAATATTTGTAGTGCTTGTAAATAAATTCACTTTATTAATAACAATCACTTGAAATTTCAAAAATACTGCTTAAATTGGAAAATATATGTTTTAGATGACTGATGAGTGACATGTGTACATGTGCTCATGTATCGTTGTGAATTTTGATTAATTTAATCATCGTTGTGTGGATATAATGTTTTACTTTTTAAGTTTTTAAGTTCAATATTATAAAATTCAAAAATGTAACCAATATTTTAAAACATCATGTACCATGTGTGTACTTACTTATATTATATAATACCTTAATAGTTTAAATTATGCCACAATCTGTATTAGACCAAATATAATATTATACTATTGATAAAATGGCGTATTTTATTTAATATTTTTTGGTACAATAAGACATTTGTTGCATTAGCAATTAAAGTTATTTTTGAATAAAATGATTACAATGAGTAGATGGGTTCTTAACTAGTAGCTTAGCTATTATTTCTAAAATGAGGAGAGGCCATAATTAATAATATTAATAAGTATATACATTACAATATCGCTATACTATCGCTATACCTACTATAGTACTCATATTGTATTATATATTCTTGTCTATGGATTATGGACAAACCTACTGATATCCAATCAATAAAAAAGCCTGTTATGGGGGGCATGGCCCCTGTGCCCCCAAGCTATGCTATTGTACTGAACTATTTTTAGGTATTTTTCTATTGGTCTCGTTCTAACATTCTACATCACAAATATAAATAAGTAATAACTCTATCATACGTCGGAATCTATTTCACAAAATATATCGAATAAAAATGTCCAAACAACAAACATAAATACGATAGAAAATATATTGCCTTCGTATGTAGAAAACATTGCAAACATAAAATTCTACTTGAACAAAACCCATTTAGTTTAAGACGTTCGTGTATTTGATATGTACAATTGAGTTCAGTTCAAATTGTAATTTGTATGCCTAATATATTATTGTTTTCCTTATTCCGTGACATACATTATTTTTATATATATTGTAGACGATAAACAATACATTTAATTGATGGAATGTAATCTACAGCACCTACATATTTTTACTGTCGATGGTTCACAATCACAAAATCATACCATTCACGTCATAACGCTATAAATTTGTTGATAAAACTATATAATATTGATTAAATAATAATATCTACTTT
The DNA here is from genome assembly GCA_008528875.1 of Aulacorthum solani. Classification (NCBI taxonomy): domain Eukaryota; kingdom Metazoa; phylum Arthropoda; class Insecta; order Hemiptera; family Aphididae; genus Aulacorthum; species Aulacorthum solani. The sequence continues at coordinate 9,664 of PVMI01020073.1, forward strand.
GTATACCGTTCAAATTAAAATATTATCTTCGTTCATTAAACTGTGTGCAACGTATTATAATATTGTTCTAGAAGTGCTATACTTTAGATTAACCACGTAAATAATTGTATAATATATCACTCAAAAATATAATTAAAACAATCTATGTGCGTATATCTTTTGGCCGCGCCGAGAATAGCTCAGCAATACGCACTCGTGTTTGTATTTAATTTGAGGTATCATGCCGTAACGTATATATGACATTATTACATTATTATAATTATTTTATCAACCAATGAAAATATAAAACAACGACAATTAAAAGCATCATTACAAAATATTATACAAGACGTAATTTTGTGTTTTCGTCATTCTCAATTTATATTAATCTCTCAACTATATAAAATATATTTTTTGAGGAGACAGCTGTGTACATTTTAGTAATTGAATTTTCCAACTAAAGTCATAAGGTCATCATAAAAGTTCTTTGGGTAATGATTTTCTTTTGACGAAATTCGACTTTCGTTATTTCCTCTTTAACTTAGCGAATACACACATGCAATATTATATTATTATATACCTACATAAACATGTGTGTATAGAAACATAAACGGTATATGACAGCAGTACATAAATATTTATATATATATATATATATAACGTTATTATAGGTATATAAATTATAGGCACGTATTACGTACCTAACGTTTTCGTGTCGGCTCATGTATATCTTTTTGAATTGACTGTCCAATGCCTCACCCAAGTCCTGGCGCATTTTGACGGCTACGTGTTCCGGTAATACGGACAACAACAGCCGTTCCTGATGAAAAAAAAATAAAAACATCGAGTGTCAAAAAGCTATACATTATATTATTATTATTATTATACGTGTAGATATATACGTAATATTATTATAAGGATACCCACGCACCCGCACGAGACGGTAATTAATGGTGTTTTGTTGTTTTATACTCGGGCAATACAATAATAATAATAAACTACTGGAGCTATTTTTTTTGCGCCAGGTCAAACAATGCGTTGTCGTCGAAAACCACGTCCTTCCAATTCACTTAACATCGTCGAAACACGAAGAATCACTGGTAAGTCGTTATGAAAACAGACTGCGGAGGGAACATTGTGGAAACACTAAGAATCACTGGTAAGTCGTAATGAAAACCGACTTTCGGGAGGATGAAATATATATATTATTATATACAAAGGGCGCGAGGTGGAATGACAAAGTGTCTTATTATTTTTGGGGACCATATTTTTTGGAAATGCAACGACTTCCTGAGAATAATATGTGATTTATCGTTGAATTGGATGCTCGTGATACGGTAGTACATTCGCGACACATATATTTATTACCCAATGTAAAATCTGAACCCATTAAAAAAAATTGGATTTCAAGTGCTGAATTAACAATTTTTGGAACGTTAAACGTGGGTGTATTTTTTGCTTATTAAAAAACACTATAGCTTATGTTTCTTTCGTACACATTTCTAAACATATTATTGTATTATTGTAGCATAGTTATGTATGTATAATGTTTATTATAACTATTTGAAACTTATACATAGTATTTTTTAAATATTTACAAAATTTGTTATGGAAATTTCGTCGATTTTGTATTTTTAAAAACTTTGTACAAGCTATACAAATATATGTATATACTAAACAAATTGGTCCGTGGTTTGGAATTGTATTAATATCTTTTTTTCTTGTAAAATAATTAATTTCTGAAAATATAAATTTCTTATAAAATAATATTTATTCTAAATACCAATATTAATCTGTATTTATTTTTAACAAGTACTTCATTAATTGTTGTCATATTTCATACAAAACAGTGAAGATTTCATAATTGACAATAAATTTGAAATATGAAATAAATTTTATTCACAGCCCTTAGTAATGTGTATATTGAGTATAATTACTTGTATACTCACTTAGGGCTACAATATTGTATAGAAATAAGAAATAATCGATAATGATCACATAAATAATATATTATAAAGATTGCAGTAGGTAAGTTATAACTTATAAACTATTATTAATAAATTTTGAAAGTCATACTGACATCGTTCGAGTATCATCTATCGTATATATAATATTATTATAGCCTATAGGTACTGTTTTTGTTTACAATACTTGAAAAAAAAATATTATTCTTGTAGGTATAACAACTAAAATATTGTTTTCTCGTACCTTTGAGTGATATAATAAAAAATAATAACCTATATTATGGTTAGCAGAGTTATGATTTTAGAGAACACAATATTTGTTTTTTTCTTATACTTTACACGCGTTTTTCAATAATATCATTTTTAATAACCAATCCGGAAGAATTTATGCCGTTGGGACTTTGGGAGATTATTCTGCGGAGCGTAGTTGTCTTTAACAAACATTAGGGTAGAAAATAATATTAAGCAGACGACAGTTTTGTATTACGTTTTATAATATTATTATTTGTTTTATAGATTTTTCCGGTCCACAGCGGTTATGAAAGATAATTATTATAATTAATTATATAAGATTTTGTTGGTCGAAACTTAATTCTAATTATGTCATCGAATCGACGACGTAGATGATCTATGCTTAACCACAATACCGCACATTACAGGGTCTGGTCGTCGGGTGGTTGTCCCCTACCAGCTCAATCTGGCTTCAGTTTATACGACCTTGTAATCCCCATAAAATATATAGATATATATTATTATATGGTATGCAGTAGAGGAATCCGTAAAGCAATTATTTGGTATTATGTCAGAACCCACCACAATTATTAATGCCATGAATGGGCCGATACCGAATTTGATCATAAGGTCGGGTTCGTCCTGGAAGGGTCTCTCCGGTGGACTGTAAAAAGTCGATGATTCGACCCTTAATGACCCGTTGTAGTGGCGATGCTACGAATGACAGACTTTGAAATCCTATCGCGGCTAGATATATGTATATATAAATTAGGTGTAAGATACTATACATCACTATACCAACGACAGTATATTATACTTAACTGCTTGAGAGACAGGCATGAATTGAAGGGAATTGTACCTATACCGGGTTTTTTTTTATCGTCAAACGCTCATTATTTCAAAAGATATAAAAGTTTTTTAAAAATAAAACGTACATGCTAATCCTTAAAAAATATTTGTTTTTTTCAATATTTTTATCCTTAACAATTTTTTCAATTTTCACTTTTTTTGAATGACAACATACAGTTTTAATTTCTTATTCCAAAACAGAATATTTTTCCAAGTATTTCGAATTTTCGATTTTTGATACATGCAAACCGAATCTAGGTCCAATAGTTACTTATAACTTATAAGTATTTAAAGTTTTGATGAGCGGAGTAGTAGACCGACATTTTCCGGGGTGACCGCCCGCATAAAACTCCAACACGCTTATCTAAACTTTAAATACTCATAACGTACTACCTAGTCGTCCTCAATTTGATTTACATGTATCGAATTACTTAGAAAAATATTCTGCTTTGGAATATAAATATAAACTGTATGTCATTCAAAAAAGTAAAAACGTAAATTTAAGGATAAAACATAATTTAATACATAAATATTTTTTAACGACTAGCATCATGTACATTAAAAAAAAAATATATTATACTTTTTGAAATAAAGATGTTTAATAATAAAAGAACCACCAGGTATAATATAATAGTATTGGATGTATTCTATACTTGAAAAATAAATAGGTATTAGGTACTCTAAAATATTTGAAAAATTATCTAGTGTAACCAATCCCTCGGCGTCTCCCTGTCATCTCAAACAAATTAACTAAAAATAGTGATAACCAATATAAAATTTAAAAATATCATTGTTATAGATTCTTAGCGGGCCCGTAATAGGTTTTTGTGAGGCTATATTTATTTGTCGTGCAACACGCCTCTTGCTAGTATCTATAGAATATATTGTTAATTGAACGCTGACGTACTTTACAGAGGTCAATTATTGAATTTTTCTGAAATAAATAATAAACGAGCATTGTTCTATTAATGTCAGTTCAAAAAAAAAAGAAAAGAAAAAAAAGTAATCACCAAAGCGTTTAACCTATGATACGCAAGTTGTTGAAATATGATGTGAATTGGATGACAACCTTTGTGCTTTTGATACCATACTATATTGTTAAAACGACCAAAAAGCCCATACATATGTTACGTATTTCAGTATTTGAGTACTTCATTATTGATTAGCATGATGGTTATGAAAAAATAAGTATTATACTACTCAAGAAAATCGTAATTTGTTTTGGTAGATTTACAATATCATTATATATATATACCTATATACTTATATAAACTATTAATATTTGGTATTAGAGATTCGATTTTAAATATTATTCAAACGAAAGGAACTAAAGGTCTCAAATAAACAAGGGCCCTGGACAGATGCGAGGCGGAGTTTTATCCAAATACTTCCCTTTTTACTACTCCAATATTATTATTATTATTATTCTTAGAAAAAATGAAGTAACATTTTTTATTAATAAAACAACATATATTTTTTTCATCAAACTATTCTTGTATGGTAGTTATTTCGTTTTTATTTCATAAACTTTGAAAAAATATACTTATAAGTCTTGATATACAAAATATTTAACGGGGTATTTGATTTAAAAATTAATCAACTCAAGACTATGTTCCTCATTTTTCTACTTGCTCAGACTTGTTTCCAAGAAAAAGACATGACACCATTATGGTAAGTGGATCAACTATATTACATTTGATGTTCAATGTTCATGTATACTACTAGTACACACTTCTAAAATCAGTACCTACTCACACCTCAAATTTTGTACTATATTTTGTTGCTTTGTTGCTGGGCACTAAAAAAGGGACTTGTTCTGGCCTTCTGGGCGGTACATGAATGCTATCTAATACAATAAGAAAAGTTTTTTCTTTTAGAAACCATTTTTGGGAGCTGTAAAAATTGAACAAAACCTACCGAAATTCGCTATAAAAATTGGGAAATCATTACAAATTGTATAATATTAAAGAAGTGCTTTGAGCATATTATGACTAAAGTTTTCTAAGACATATTTTGAAGTTCAAGAAGATACTGACCAATCCAACATATTAAATATTTATTATTTAAATACTATCATATACATTATTTATAGCATACTCTTTATTTTAAAATAAAGTAAAACCTAAATTTGTGTTTTGTGTATTTCTTAATAATAATAAATAATTATAGGTAATAATAATAATAGTCCAGTTAAAGACATGCTACTTACTAATTATTAATTTCTACCTAGTGTACTATATAATGTATTATGTATTGATCGGGTAATAATTATCGATGCATTTTGAGCTAAAAATAGATAATTACAATTAAAAAATATTTTATTATTATTTAAAACACGATATTTAAGAACAAGTTTTCATAAGTTATTTCTATACTCAGCAAAATATCTCAACAATTTATTTATTTGTCTACATCAAGTACAACTTATACTATATAATATAGTTCATTTAATAATTTAGATATACTCAACGAAACGGCTTACCATTGATTTAAAATTTTAATTTAAACTAACAATTAATAACACAGACTTAATAGGACAGATAATTCATTTTTTCTTCGTTTAAGAACTTGTGGATATTTTCAAATTTTTCATTAACACTTCAAACTCGGATAATGTTAACTTTGTTCATAAAGAAACTCGAGTTAATAGAAATTGTTGTTGGAACTCTGTTCCAAACAACACTACTGCTGTTAATAAGTGATTAGGTTTACATGTATATCTACAGAACAAACTTTTTATTTTAGTTGTTGTTGTAATAAATATTGTTAATCTCAACAATTTTATTGCATTTTCATTTTGTAAGAATACGTAGAGTAACAAATTTATTAAAAAACTTTTTCTAACCTCTAGGCTTATTAACCATATTAATTATTAATCAATTTGCCAAATCTCATTAAATTGTTAAGTCAATGGTCAAAGTCTACACTTTTACAATAAATATTTGTATTTCTTAGAAAAACAATTTAAAAAAAATATTAAGACCCTTAAGGGTTTACGTTTTATATAATAATATTACATATTGCTATCTTTTAAATTATAAGTCTTAAAATTTTTTATACTGTGCCAATTAATTGTGGATTTTGGTCATAGATAATGAATTCACTTATGATTTTTATTTTGCAAATTTTAGTGTTCTTACATTTGGATTCCTTTTTTTATGTAGTATATTAAGTCTGTCTTTTTAACATTTATACAGCATTTTTGTATCATCAGATTTGGTTTGTTCGGGTATTGTTTATTCATAATGACTATTCGTTTTATGACCATACGTCCATTTATACGTAGGTAGGTACGTAATATACAAGTATCGAAATATATTGAGTTACAATTTTTAATAGCTTTTATACTGCATAAATATTCAAAAGTATCACTGAATAAGCCTATTTATACAAAGATTAAATCGACATTGTCGATCGACGAATTTGTTGAAAATAAAACTACCATCATTCAATATTACGAAATTCATGATAGACATGTAGGTAAGGTGGAAGTTATATTTTTTTTAAATAAAATCAGAATTAATTTTTTTTTCATTTGAACAATATTTAGTCAAATACTTTATAGTAAAAATATGTAACGATCTAATTTTACTGTTGTCATTTATTTTTTGTTCATTCAATCACATCACGAATGTTCTAATTGTAAAGTTAGAATAAAATAATGTGTTTTATTATAATGAAAAATATTTAATTAGATAATTTTATTTATTTTTCAGAGGTCATATTGTCGTAGGTACCTTATGATGCAAGAAAATGATTTATCCTACAGGCTACTGGTTTTTATATTATTTTGATATATTTTTTTCACCTTAAATTATTATTTATTTATCAAACAATTTACCTACTTTTTTTATTATTATTATAAATATGGCTCGGCAGCTATTTGGCCATTTTCTGACAGTTAATTTTTACAATGATAATTGGTTTTTTGAAAATTACCTATTCAAAATACCTACTAAAATATAGAATACATTCTATCCTAAAAAAATTAGTTGTTTTTAACAGGTAGTTTTTTGGTCTGCAACATCATATTCCTAATTACTATGGATTCATAACATTGAAGGATACATGAATAGTTAAGATGAGTTAAAATAAAATGTGTGAAATAATTATATATTTTTAAAAATAAATAAATTATTACAATGATATCAATGAATTAAAAAATTGAAAATCAAAAGTACACCGTTAAAAAAGTACTTGCCTATAATACGTATTTACGGACCTACCTATTATCTGCTAGATATTATTGTTACTTATTATTTACTATGTGTATTATTTAACATAATTTACAAAAGTTAAAATAAAACTACTGATAGTTTTGATTCAAGTGCCAAATTACCATCTTAAGTGTATAAAATTATACTTTTACTCACAAATATGTGTCATGTTCATTATATTTTTCTTGTTGGTGGATTATCAGAATAAATAAAAAATATTTACAAGTTTCAAAATGATAAAAGCTTTTCTATTTACTTCATATATATAAAACATATATTAATTCTTTAATGAATTCATAACAATGTATAAGAAATATTATTATAACATTATATAAAATGTAAATAAGAAATTTATTATACAAAATATAAAATGCTGAAGGAAAATATATTTTAATATATTATGGTCCACATTACGAGTACATAATATTTACTTACTTATTTTGCGTGAATACAAACGACAACCTTTTAAAATTATATTATTTGTAAACATAATATAACATAGAAAATTGAATTACTTAGACTTGTTTTTAAATTAAAATCAACACATAATATTATTCTTCATGTAAATAGGTTTTGTAAAATATATTATATAAATTATAAGCTATAGTAAATTCTGTATACTGTTCATGAGAATTAATCATTATTATTAAAAGGTCTAAAGATGAAAATATCATGTTTATATTTTATATTTAATACTTATACATACAATCAATCTTTTAAACTCTATGAGTAGGTATTGATTTTTTAAATTTAAAAACCTCATTTTTAACAAAAATTATTCCATGCAAAACTTAATGTAGGCAAAAACCTATTTCATATTTATGTAAATTAATATAGATATAAATTTGTATTTTGTATTTTTTTATAAGATATAGTGGTATAAATTAAATGCTAAATTATATTTAATAAATAATAAAGCCTTATGATTTACGACACTCATTTTATTTATTATTGTGTACATGCAAAGAACAGAGCACGTTTTTAAGTTCTTTTCAAGAATAATTTCTACATTTTGTTTATTTAAAAAAAAGAATTATACTTAAGCCAAAATCAAACAATTATTTTTAATTATGTAATTTAGGATGTCTAAAAAATTTACTTTTATTTTTCATTAGAATAATAATATAATAGATCATCAGCATCTTTTATATTGATTTTCACTTAACGTTTCCTAATGTTACTCTCACTTTTTATTATTTATTATAACTTGGATAAAAAAATAAAGAAAACTGTAGAGTAGGTACAGAATTAAGGATAATAAGCTATTCCTTAATACACCTCAAGAAATAAACTTTTACTGCCAAAGAAATTTAACTAAATTAGGTAGGTAGGTACTTGGTGTTAAACGACTATACACAGCAGTTGTATTTTTTTATACGTTTTAGTATTTTACTTATTTATGAATATATTAATTTAATGTTAGATGTATCCATCATAATATAAAGTTTTCATATTATAATGTCCTGTATATGACACATTTTTTATTGGTGTTTAATCTTACTCTAAGTTTTTTTTTATATATTATACAAACTATGATGTCTGAGGACAATGGATGATTTCTGATAATTCTCTAAAAATTAAATTAAATTATAAATTAAAATAGGTACTTACATTGATGAATTGTTATGTTGTTAAAAACAATTAGAAATTATCAAATATAGACTAACATTAACAATTTATAAGCCATAGTAAAAGTGGCCAACATATCAAAACACTTAAGCCTAATTTGTCTAAAAAAAAATATTAGCTAACAAAATTAATCAAAAAATTATGTACACAGTTAGTATTATTTTTGTTAATTGTTTGAACAATTATTAGTTAACAGTATATAGTCATTAAAAATAATTAAATATTAAATTAGGTGTAACGATGTATAACATAATAATTATTATAAAAGTTTCTACTTTTAGTCTACTTTTAGTTTGTAAAAATAAATTTAAACCAAGCGATTTTGTAAAGTTAAAAATACTTTAAATAATTTTCAGATTTTATTAACATCAAAAAATTTAAACTTTATTTTTCATAAAATCTATTTTACAGTTCTACAAGTTGAAAAACAATAGTCATCTGTGACATTGTGCCTGTAACAAACGAATGAGAATAATTTGTTCTATACAAAAACTATAATCCTATACTAATCCTAGGAAATTGAAAACACATATTCAAGAGTCTATATTATATTACAGCCATTCTGCCGTACGTATTAATCCGGTCTTTATTCTACAGTTACAGTAAGATCCCATTAATTGTAGAAAGCGAAGGAAATCATTTTTATACAATTATGCACCTACGCAATTGGTATGAAAATAGCTGGAGTGTGAATTATATAGTGTAAAGATTGAACTATCAGCTGAATATTGCATAATATTATACCTACAGCTAA
>PVMI01020110.1:0-10686 GCA_008528875.1 Aulacorthum solani
GGCGCTGCCAGAGGGGCCGGTGCTGGTCTTCAACGACAGTTTCGGGGTATTAACCTGCGCCCTGAATCCGCGTACCGTCTGGCACGTCAGCGACTCCTGGCTGAGCCAGCAGGCCGCCCGTCAGAATCTGACCTTTAATGGGCTGGATGACAGCGACGTTCACTTTGTTGATAGCCTGGCTGACCTGCCTGCTTCACCTGCGGCTGTGCTGATCAAGGTGCCTAAAACCCTGGCGCTGCTGGAGCACCAGCTGCGCGCCATTCGCGAAGTTGTCACGCCTGATACGGTGATTCTGGCGGCGGCGCGCGCCAAAGAGATCCATAACTCTACCCTGCAGCTGTTCGAACAGATCATTGGTGAAACCAGAACCTCACTGGCGTGGAAAAAAGCGCGTCTGATCTACAGCCAGTTCAGCAAGCCTGAACTGCGTGAGGCCACGCCGACGCTGGTCTGGCCGCTGGATGGTACCCCTTATCAGATTCACAACTACGCCAACGTCTTCTCGCGCGCTTCGCTGGATATCGGCGCACGGCTCTTTGTGCAGCATCTGCCGGAAAACATTGAGGGCGAGATTGTCGATCTCGGCTGTGGTAACGGCGTGGTGGGACTGGTGGCGCTGGAGCAGAACCCGCAGGCCGAGGTGCATTTCCTAGATGAGTCTTACATGGCGGTCGCCTCCAGCAAGCTTAATGTGGAAGTGAACCGTCCTGAGGATCTGTCACGTTGTCAGTTCCTGGTGAACAACGTGCTGAGCGGCTATCCGTCAGATCGGCTGCACGCGGTGCTGTGCAACCCGCCGTTCCACCAGCAGCACGCGGTGACCGATCACCTGGCATGGCAGATGTTCCGCGATGCCAAACGCTGCCTTCAGTATGGCGGCGAGTTGCGTATTGTCGGCAACCGCCACCTCGATTATCACCACAAGCTGAAGAAGCTGTTTGGTAACTGTACGCTGATCGCCTCTAACCAGAAGTTCGTGGTGCTGCGCGCGGTGAAAATGCGCTAGTCAGACGGTTAATGCCAGCTGCGTCGCCTGCGCAATCGCACGGCGCGCATCCAGCTCCTGCGCCACATCTGCACCGCCGATGACTGTCACCCTCTGTCCTTTTGCACGCAGCGCGGCTTCCAGTTCGCGCTGCGGCTCCTGTCCGGCACAGATAATCACATTATCGACCTCCAGCAACAGCGTTTCGCCGTTGCGCCGCAGATGCAGGCCGCTGTCATCAATCGCCAGATACTCAACGCTGCCCCACATCTCAACGCCCTGCGCCTGCAGACTGGCGCGATGGATCCAGCCGGTGGTTTTTGCCAGCCCGGCACCCGGTTTTCCCGAGCGGCGTTGCAGCAGCCAGATTTGCCGTAACGCGGCAGGCGGCTCGGGTTTCATCACGCCGCCACGCTGCGTCAGGCTGTGGTCGATGCCCCATTCGGCATAAAACGCCGCCAGATCTTCGTCATGGGATGGCTGTGACAGATACTCCGCCACATCAAAGCCAATACCGCCTGCGCCGATAATCGCCACCCGTTTCCCCACCGGGCGCTTATCGCGCAGCACCTCCAGATAGCTCAGCACGCTGGGGTGGTCGATGCCCGGAATATCGGGCGTACGCGGCTGAATGCCGGTCGCCAGAACCACTTCATCGGCGTCACTCAGCTGATCCGCCGTCACCCGACAGCCTGTCTGAACCGTCACGCCTGCGGCTGCCAGCTCATGCCGGAAATAGCGCAGCGTTTCGCTGAACTCCGATTTGCCAGGGATCAGCCGGGCAATATTGAACTGGCCGCCTATCTCCGGCGCGGCCTCATAGAGGGTTACCTGATGGCCGCGCTGCGCCGCCTGCAGCGCAAACGCCATGCCGGCCGGACCGGCGCCCACTACGGCCAGCCTGCGCGGGGCGGTGCTGGCGATGACCGGCATCAGCGACTCATGGCAGGCGCGCGGATTGACCAGGCAGGAGGTGATTTTACCGGCGAACACCTGATCGAGGCAGGCCTGATTACAGGCAATGCAGGTATTGATGCTGTCCGGTTCACCGCGCTGGGCTTTAGTGACAAAGGCGGGATCGGCGAGAAAAGGGCGCGCCATCGACACCATATCGGCGCAGCCGGACTGCAACAGCTGCTCGGCGACGGCGGGATGGTTAATGCGATTGGTAGCGATGACCGGCACCTTCACCTGTTCACGCAGGCGCTGCGTCACCCACGCAAAGGCCGCACGCGGCACGCAGGTGGCGATGGTCGGGATGCGCGCCTCATGCCAGCCAATACCGGTATTGAACAGCGTGACGCCGCACTGCTCCAGTTCGCCCGCCAGTAACAGCGTCTCCTCCAGCGTGCTGCCCTCTTCGATCAGGTCGAGCATCGACAACCGGAAGATGATGATAAAGGCGTCGCCGGTCGCGGCGCGAACGGCGCGGGTAATCGCCAGCGCGAATTGCATCCGCTGCCGGAAGTCGCCACCCCAGCGGTCGGTGCGCTGATTGGTGTGCTTTACCAGAAACTGATTAATCAGGTAGCCTTCGGAACCCATGATCTCCACGCCATCATAGCCCGCCTGCTGTGCCAGTCGGGCGCAGCGGGCAAAGTCATCAATGGTCTGTTCAATCGCCGCCTCGCTCATCGCCTGTGGCGTAAACGGGTTAATCGGCGCCTGGCGTGCCGAGGGCGCAACCAGATCGGGCTGATAGCTGTAACGGCCGGTATGCAGGATCTGCAGGGCGATTTTGCCCTGATGCTGATGTACCGCCTCCGTGATCTGCCGGTGCCAGTCACATTGCGTCTCGTCGGTGAGCATCGCGCCATGCGCGGTGGTGACCCCCTGGGCATTGGGGGCGATGCCGCCGGTGACGATCAGCGCGACGCCTTCACGCGCCCGCTCGCCGTAAAAAGCCGCCAGCCGGGCTGCGCCATCCGGGTGTTCTTCCAGTCCGGTGTGCATCGACCCCATCAGAAAGCGGTTTTTCAGTCGGGTAAAGCCAAGGTTCAGCGGCGTAAACAGCGCAGGATAGTCAGGATTGACGGACATGATAGTCACTCACGGTGAAGTGGTCGGATGAGTTTACTCTAGCCACTTCTGCGTTAAAAAAAAGTGAAAGAATGTCAGGGTGTGAGTGAAATCATAAACAACGGCAGGGGAGTGAGGTGAGTAACAAAGAGTGGGCGGAGCTAGCCCGTGCCTTGCGCAAAGAGGTGAAGACCGCCATCCATAGCCCGCGTAGCTTTGCGACAGGCGTCAGCGCCCGTCGCTGTTCAGGTTCCGCTACATGCTGTCAGCGCGGTGCCAGAAAACCCATTAACGTCGACGGATCCACGAATAGCGGGAGTGATAGCCGCTGCCGTGGTGGGTATTGAAGCGGTAGCTTGAACCGCTTTCGGCCATGCAGTAGGTGCAGACATTGACGTTATCGATCTGCGCAGCCGGCACACCCGCCTGCACCAGTAAATGCGTTGCCAGCGCAGGCAGATCGAACCAGACACCCTGCTGGCGGGCAGCGGCCTGTGGACGTTGCGCCAGAGGATTAACCGGCTGGTTCTGGTGCCAGCGCAGCCCGCTGGCCAATGCCGGGTTCTGCGCAATCTCCGCCAGCTGCGGTTCGGCCAGTTCATAACAGCAGGGGCCCATCGCCGGACCGATCGCCACCATCAGGTTCTGCGGCTCACAGCGCTGCTCGCACAGTTTTTCAACCGCGCGGGTCAGCACACCCGCCAGCGTACCTTTGAGTCCGGCATGAACCGCGGCCACGATCCGCTGCTGGCGATCGGCGAACAGCACTGGCAGGCAGTCGGCGGTGTAGACCGCCACCGGGCGCGTCCCGCTGCTAATCACGCCATCAGACTCGCAGCTTTTGGGTGGGATGTTCTCGATATCGGTGACCACGGTCGCGCTGTGGCGCTGATGTCCATAGGCGGCATCAGCGGGTGGGGGCTCACCGGCTGGCTGAAACGCATATTCGAGCCACTCCAGCGAATCGAGCAATGGCGAGCGCGGGATCACGGCCATAGGAATCTCCTGTTATAACAGCGTGCGTTGGGCTGCCCACAGCTTACGTTAACTGCTACATTTTTGAAGCTTCTCCTCAGACCTTTCTCACCTTAAGGATGAAATGATGAAAACCTCCGCAAAACTGGCTGCATCCGGACTGGTCGCGCTGCTGCTTACCGGCTGCGCCTCGTCGACACATCAGACCGCGCAACAGCAACTCGGCCAGCAATCGGTGCTGGCGGTAAACTGGTTCCAGCAGTCTGGTGAATATCAGGCGCTGACCTGGCAGGCATTTAATACCGCGCGTATGGCGTTTGATCAGGCCCCCTCGCTGACTGGCAAACCCAAAGCGGTGATTGTCGATCTGGATGAGACGATGCTGGATAACAGTGCCTACAGCGCGTGGCAGGCGAAGAACGGCCAGCCGTTCAGCAGCAAAACCTGGTCAGCCTGGACACAGGCGCGGCAGGCGAAAGCGGTGCCGGGCGCGATAGAGTTTGCGCGTCATGTCACACAGAATGGCGGCACGCTGTTCTATGTGTCGAACCGCGATCAGAAAGATTACGCGGCCACGGTCGCTAACATGCAGCAGCTCGGCTTCCCCAACGTCAGCGATAAAACGGTACGTCTGAATACTGACAGCTCCAATAAGCAGGCGCGTTTCGATGCCATTAAAAATGCCGGCTATAACGTGGTGCTCTACGTTGGCGATAACCTCAACGATTTTGGTGGCGCGACCTGGCATCAGGGTAATCAGACGCGTCGTGATTTTGTGAATCTTAACCATCAGCAGTTTGGAACGCAGTTCATCGTGCTGCCGAATCCGCTCTACGGCGACTGGGAGAGCGGAATGGCGGAAAACTACAATAAACTGACGCCCGAACAGCAGCTGTCTGTGCGGGAATCGCGCCTGCAAAGCTGGAACGGTAAATAATTCGTCAAGAAAAAGAGCCTGACCGTGTCAGGCTCTGTTAAAACATGGTCCTGATTTACTTTCTCCCGTCACTATTTTGCTGCAAATTAAATTAATTATCTCTTGCTTCATTCTTATCTAAAATCAGGCATATCTGACTGGCTATCAGCAATTAAGCCGGTTGATCGTGCTAATGGTTAATTTTTTAATTAAGAGTATTCCTGGTAAAAAGCAGGCCGGTTGGTATGGCAGTGAATATCCCCTTGGTTAATGATTGTATTTTTTTGTCAGCAATAACTTTAGTTTATTATCTTTTATATTTTAATCTATTGAAATTATTGAACTTAAAATGATTTCCGCTAATTATTTCACTTCTCTGCTGCTTAATTAAATTTACTCACCCCTGACTCTTACTGACGCCAGATTGACAAATAGCATGATGTTAAAGTGCTGTGAAATATTGCTCGTGCATTGGTAATGGTTAGCGGCTATAACCTTTTTCTGTGACTCAGTTCTTATTTACCTGGCGGCTCACGCTTTATTTGTGAGCCGATACACTTTGTGGTTAGCCAGGATGCGACATCCCGGTAGTAGAGAGAAGATGATTGTGACGACACTTAAACCCTTATTAGCGAAAAATCGCAGTTGGGCATTACAGCGCCGCCAGCGTAATCCAGACTACTTTAAAAAATTCCTTCATCAGCAAAAGCCGCACTCACTCTGGATAGGTTGTTCTGATAGTCGCGTTCCGGCAGAAGTCTTAACCGGCTCCCATCCTGGCGAACTCTTTGTGCATCGTAATATCGCCAACATGGTGATTGAGGACGATGACAATTTACTGAGCGTGCTGCAATACGCGCTCTTCTTTCTCGGTGTAAAACGCATTGTATTAAGCGGCCACTATGGCTGCGGTGGGGTGGAAGCCGCGCAGAATCTGCCGGGTAGCGTGCTGGACGGGCAGGAGAGCGCGCTGGCGAGACGCATTCAGACGCTGCGTCATGATATTCAGCATGGCCTGGCGGAAAGCCCCCCTTCAGACGCGGAGCCGGGTGAACAGCTCGATCGGCTGGTTGAGGCCAACGTTAAGGCGCAATTCGCCAGACTGGTGAAATCTGAACCGGTCCGGCAAATCTGGCAATCGGGCCAGGAACTGGAGGTGTTTGGTTGTGTGTATGACCTGCGCTCCGGCCATCTTAAAGAGCTGATTCATCAATCTGCAGAGGAACCTTCATTATGAACCTCGATACCCTGCGTCGTGATATTCCTGCGGGTCTGGTGGTGTTTCTGGTCGCCTTACCGCTCTGTCTTGGCATCGCACAGGCCAGCGGATTACCGCCGTTTGCCGGTCTGCTGACCGGTGTGATTGGCGGCCTGGTGGTCACATCACTGAGTCCGTCCCGGTTTGCCGTCAGCGGCCCGGCGGCAGGCCTGGTCACTATCGTCGTCGCCTCAATGGCGTCTCTGGGCAGCTTTTCCGCCTTTCTCACCGCGCTGATTATCGCCGGAGCACTGCAATGTCTGTTTGGCCTGCTGCGTGCCGGACGGTTTATTTCGCTGGTGCCGGGCAGCGTCATCAAAGGGATGCTGGCGGCGATCGGTTTGCTGCTGATCATGCAGCAGATCCCGGTGGCGCTGGGAGCCGCGGGCGATGCGGAGCTGGTTTCACTGGTGACCGGTGAGATGACCTTCTCGCTGCCCGCGGTAGCGGTAGCGGGTGTCGGCCTGGCCATTTTATGTCTCTGGACCACCGCACCGGTGAAGCGGATCAAAGCGCTGGCCTGGATCCCTGGGCCGCTGATTGCCGTGCTGATAGGCTGCCTTGCTACCGTCGTGGGTGGACGGCTGTTCCCGGAGATGACCAGCGGTCTGGCGCGTATTTCGTTGCCCGCTTTTGACAGCATTTCCGCGCTGGTAGCAGAGCTGGAAACCCCCGACTGGATGGCCTGGCAGAATCCGCAGGTCTGGGTTGTTGCGGTAACCTTAGCCCTGGTCGCCAGTCTGGAAACGCTGCTGAGTCAGGAGGCGCTGAAAAAACTGCGTCCTCAGACGCCCGCGCCATCGCCTAACAAAGAGATGTTCGCGCAGGGCATCGGTAACCTGGCGGCCGGTTTCCTTGGCGCGATGCCGATAACGGCGGTGATCGTGCGCAGTTCGGTTAACGTCAGTGCGGGCGCGCAGACCAAACTGTCGATCTTCATTCACGGTGTGCTGCTGCTGATTTGCGGTATGTGGTTCAGTGAGATGCTCAACGCCATTCCGCTGGCCAGCCTCGCTGCCGTGCTGCTCTATACCGGCTACAAGCTGGCGACACCCAAACTGTTTATTGAGCAGTTCCGGATGGGCGCGCAGCAGTACGTGCCGTTTCTGGCCACCATCGTCGGTATTATCACGCTGGGCATGCTGGTCGGGATTGGTATCGGCATCGCCACGCAGATCCTCTATAGCATCTATAAAAGCCACCGCAACGCGCTGCAGCTCACCCGCTATGACGACCACTACGTACTGCGCTTTCAGCAGAACCTGACTTTTATGCACAATCCAAAGCTGCAGGGGTTGCTGGATGAGATCCCGGAGAACAGCGTGGTCATCGTTGATAACGACAATGCGGAATATATCGATCCCGACGTCAAAGCGGTGCTGAAAGATTTTGGCGATAACGCCGACAAACGCGGCATTCGCCTGAGTCAGTGGCCGGTTGCCGTAAAATAGCCTTTAGCGCAACGGTAAAGTCGTCAGAACAGCAAAAATCGGATATCTCGGATATCCGATTTTTTTATTTGCGATGCATAATAGAGCCCCAGTTTTTGCTGTCATCTGATGGGTTTAGCCTCAAAACGGTAACTTTTCTGAGTTAGCCCATGAAACGAGGTTTTATCGCCGGATGACATTGAGGATATTCAGGATTTAATCATTCTGACACCACGCGCCTGTCCAGGCTGGCGTGGACAGCCAGCCTCTCTGTGACAAGGTCCGGATGTATGCGCATACAGCTGTTTGAAGAGCACAACGTTAAGAAGAACGCATTTTCACTGTTTTTAATCACGTTGCTGTTTTGCTTTATCGGCGGACACCTGCGCTTTCCACAGGAGCTGTCGCTGTTCTGGCCGGTCAACGCGATCGTCACTGGCGTGATCGTCCGGAATCCTTTTCTGCATCAGACCCGCTATTACCTGGCCACCTTTGCTGCGATGGTGTTAAACGACATCGTTTTTTCAGGCTGGGCGCTCTCTGCTTTCACCCTCAACATGGCGAATCTTCTGTTTGTGCTGGTGGCGGTGACGCTGCTGGTAAAACATCTTCAGCACGACTCCGGCAGCGAGCGTATAACCAGCGTGCTGCGCATTTTTCCGGCCTGTCTGCTGGCCGGACTGGCCTGCGCCAGCTGGGGGGCGCTGGCGCAGCAGGCCGATTTTAACAGCGGGCTGGTGACGGCCTGGGGCGAATGGTTCAGCGAACAGTTCTCAACCGGGCTGATGCTGCTGCCCTTTTTGCTGACGCGCGACTGGGCGTCGCTGTCGCCCCGGCAGTTTATGCAGATGCGCAAGCTGGCACCGGTTGTCGCCGTGATTTTTTCGCTGATGATTGGCGCGATGATGGGCGGCGCAGGCAGCCTGACGTTCCCGGTTCCGGCGCTGGTCTGGTGCGCCATCGTGCTGCCGATGCCGCTCACCAGTCTGGTGATTTTGCTCACCGGCATTAGCGAAATCATTCTGGTTTCGCACGGTGTGATGAATATCCAGGGCGATGACAATATGCTGCCGATCACCCATCTGACTTCGGCACGGCTGGGCGTGGCGACCATTGCGATCAGCCCGCTGATTGTGGCGGTGAGCATGGATGCGATTCGCCAGCTCAACCAGCGTCTGGCGCTGCGCGCCAACTATGACTTCCTGACCCGGCTGCTGTCGCGGTCCGGCCTCTATGAAAGTCTGCGTGCTGAGCCGATCTTCCCGGACCGCCGGGCGGGCGTGATTCTGCTGGATGTCGACTACTTCAAAGCGATTAACGACAATTTTGGTCATGATGCGGGTGACAGCGTACTGGAAGAGATCGCCCGCCGTATGCAGCGCGTTGTGGGTAAAGAGGGGCGCATCTGCCGTTTTGGCGGCGAAGAGTTTGCGGTGGTGCTGTTCGACCAGAATCCGGAAAAGCTCTACTTTCTTGCTGAGAGCATCCGGCAGAAGATGGCGAAAGAGAAGTTCTGGCTGCAGGGCAGTACGGCCACGGTCACCGTCAGTCTGGGGCTGGCGCATGGCAGTGCCGGTGAGGCGACGGAGTGGCACCGCGTCATCAACCGGCTGATCTCCGCAGCCGATAAAAATCTCTATCTGTCGAAACGCAATGGCCGCAATCAGACCTCGCCGGTTAACTACCGTGCCATCACCAGCGACGTGGCATAACGCCACGCCGCCGGGTTCTGTCAGCTGACGCTGCTTTTCAGGGAACTGGCCTGCTGGTGGCGTTCAATCGCCAGGTCGATCAGGCGACTGATCAGATCCTGATAGCTGAGGCCGGCTGCCTGCCACAGTTTCGGATACATGCTGATATTGGTGAAGCCGGGCAGGGTATTCACTTCGTTGACGATAATTTCGCCATCGGCAGTTAAAAATACATCGACGCGCGCCATGCCAAAGCACTCCAGCGCGGTAAAGGCTTTGATGGCGACCTCACGTATTGCATCGCTGGTTTCCGATGAAATGGCTGCCGGGACCACCGTCTGCGCACCGCTCTCAGAGATATATTTGGTGTCATACGAATAGAAGGCGTCATGCACCACCACTTCACCGCAGGGGCTGGCTTCAGGGGCATCGTTGCCCAGCACCGCACACTCGATCTCGCGGCCTTTGATACCCTGCTCAATCAGCACCTTGCGGTCAAAGGAGAAGGCCAGCGCCAGCGCGGCATCAAATTCTTCAATGCTATCCACTTTGCTGACGCCCACCGATGAACCCTGGTTGGCGGGTTTGATAAACAGCGGCAGGCCAAAGCGGGCAATGACTGCGCTGGCGTCCAGCTGTGCACGCTGGGCCTGGGTGACGCTCACCCACGGCGCGACGTTGAGGCCGGCGTCGCGCAGCAGGCGTTTGGTAAAATCTTTATCCATGCTGACCGCAGAACCCAGCACGTCGGAACCGACGAAGGGTAACGAGGCCATACGCAACAGGCCCTGCAGGGAGCCATCTTCACCCAGCGTACCGTGCACGATCGGGAAGATAACGTCGATCTGCGACAGCGGATGGGCGTTATGACGGGTGATGATCTGCTGCTGAGTTGTGCCGGGCACCAGCGCCACATCTTCAGCGGCGTGATTCAGCGCGATCAGCGCCGGATTTTCAGCGTTAAGTAAGAAGTTTGAAGCATCGTTAAGACGCCAGTGTCCCTGCTTATCAATGCCCAGCAACACCACGTCAAACCTGGTTTTGTCGATCGCCTCAAGGATATTTTTGGCCGACTGTAACGACACCTCATGCTCAGCCGATTTCCCGCCAAACACGATCCCTACCCGCAACTTTGTCATCAATTTTGCCCACTGAAAAAATCAAAACCACAAGATAGCATGGGCTTCGCGAGGGAAAACAGGGCAGGGCGACAGATAATTGTGAGCAGGCGATTAACCCTCGCCACTCACCAGATCGCTGTCGTTCAGCTCCCAGTGCTGACGCGGGTGGCAGCTCAACGGCCCGCTCGCAAAGGTCACTGAATCTCCTCTTTAACCTGATGCAGGCGGGGTGTCAGGTTTAACTTAACCTGACGCAGAGCCCAGCCAGACTTCAACCTGATGTTCCTGGCG
>PVMI01020132.1:0-11732 GCA_008528875.1 Aulacorthum solani
TACCTATAAACGATATTTTATACTTGCAGTCTATATAGCTGTCATCGTCGTCTTATAAAAAAAATACTGGTTTCATGTGTTACTAGTTATTAGTTATTACTTATTACTAAATACTAATATATTATTACTAGTAATATAAGATAAATAAAAAATATTAACAAAATATTAAAGTATTAAAATCTGGTGTCAATTAAATAATATGGTTTCTTACTCAAACAATTCACGCCCGTATATACTATATTAAAAGCATAACTCATGTAGGACTTAAGTACCTAGGTACTTGTTGTGCTAATTTTACTTGTGTAAATATTTTGTTAATTAAGTATTGACCGAACTGTTAATGTTAACTAAGAGACCTAGAATTATTGTACTTACTACGGCGAGATTAAAAATAGTAGAAACTGGTCCCAACTTATTTGCTTCGTTAAGCAATTGTTTAACTCCTTCTTCTGTAGTAATATCAGCAGTTGAAATTACCACTTTAGCTCCATAAGATTCCCATACACGTTTTCTCAATGCTTGGTATCCATTACGTATACCTGTTCTTGTAGTAAGAATGATATTTCTCGAATTTCTTAAGACCATCCAGTCAGCCAGTTCAAGACCAAAACCGCCCAGACCACCTTTACAGTATTTAATTTTATTATAAACTATCAGTATATATTACATGCTAATTAATATTATTCAAAATATATAATATTAATTACCGCAAATAATGCAAGATGAATTCTTGTCAAACGTTACTCTTGGGTATGCTTTTACATTTATAGGTTTTGGTATAGCTAAACGATCTTCTTCTTCCTCCCGAACTTTTATCAATACTTTACCAATATGTTTTCCTGCAGCCATATACCTAAAAGCTTGTTCTACCTGTTCGCCTTCAAAAACAGTGCGGACTAATGGCTTTATTGCTCCAGAATCAATTTTTTCCTGTACTTGACGTTGGAATACTTGCTTCCATTCATTTGTACTATCAAACATTGTGTCCAACATAACACCATGGAAACTTATTTCTTTTAAAAATAGTTCCATACCTAAAATAAAAGTAAGTAAGTGTAATCAAAATATTAAATGTAGAAAATATACGTAATACTCAACCTATCATGCTGTTGTTGGCTAAATCGAATTTGCCTATTTCTAAAAATCGCCCACCAGTTGCTAAACATCTGACAGAAGCTAGAAGTTTTTCTTCAGCCAATGAATTCAATACCATGTCAACACCTTTGCCATCAGTTTCCATCATGATCATTTGCTCAAAAGATGTATCTCTTGAATTTCCAATATGGCTTTCAGGGATCTAAAAATAATACATCAAATAAATATTGTTAAGCAAACTTTTTGTTCTCTTCTTTCAATTGTTTTTACTTGTGGAAAATGGGTTTTGATAAACTCCCTTTTTTCTGCAGTTCCAACTGTTGTGAAAACTTCACATTCATAATGAAGTGCTATAGTGATAGCAGCTTGACCAACTCCACCAGTTCCGGCGTGGATAAGTACCGAATCCCCGCGTTTAATTCGACCACTGACAATCAAAGCGTATATGACCTTAAGAAAAATAAGGCATTAATAAATTACTTAAATATAAATTAGAATATCGTACTGTTCCATAAACTACTGGTACAGTTGCTGCTTCTTCCAATGACCAACTTTCTGGTACTTTCCATGACAAAAATTTATCATATTCAATTATATTTGATAAAGCTCGTGTGGTAACCATTCCCATAATTCTGTCTCCATTCTCGGCTCGACCGGAATATTCAAAACCGATTACACTTTCTTGATTAATGCGACCTCTCGCTATAACTTCAGGAGCTAGTTTAGCTGTAGCTAACATAATATCCCTGAAGTTCAAAGCAGCATAATAAATATGCAATAATTTAGATTCAGCTGGTTTTTCTGTAAACGGAACAAGAGGTCCCTGAAGCCATTTCAAAGAAGATAAATCGCCACGGATTGCTGCATTAACACAGCTATGTTGAACTTCGATTAAAGACGGAGGTTCTAATAATAAATGTCTGTACGATCCCCAAACTTTATTCTTGTAAACATTTAATATTAAATCTTTGTTTAATTGTTTCTTATATAAAGGTTCATCTAAAGAGAAATTTGGTGCACGTTCATCCATTATAAATACACATCTAAAATAAAAAGTAAAATATAATATACAACATAATCAATGTAAGTTAATAGTTTAACATTAATTCACATGACATCGGGAAATGGATATTTCACACGTAGCCGCGTGAACTAAGATACTCAAGGATGCTCTAATATATTATCCCCTATGAATTTATATAAAATTAAAATACATTGTTTTGTTCATATTTATTGTTTATTAAGTTAGTGAACTATATCTGTATGATTTTTATATAAAATCAAGATAATGTAAGATCAGCAGAGATTAAATATAGGAACATAATTGACAGTCAAATATTATAATAATCATAAATTAAAAGAAACTTAACTGTTTTTAGTTAAAACTTGGAACGTAAAATTTATAAAGCTAAGGGTTTAAAACTCAATACAAGGTTTTTTATAAATGTTCATTGCTGAAAACTAAAAATTTAAAAATATATTATAAGTACAATTTATTTTATTCGCATTTGAAATTTAAGCGTTGACGAATTAATTTGATATTTTAACAACGAATATCGATTTTTAGTTATTTTTTTGTAATTCAGAAATATTATTCATGTGGACTTAAAAATGTTATGTATATTTTACTATATAGTATAAATATTAAATTATAATGATATTTTCAAAATATATAGATTAATTTTAATATATTGCCTAACGAACCTATTCACACCGTTAAACAACAAGTCAGTATTGACTCTCAAAAGTTCATTATATTAATAATAATGTTAGATAGCCTAAAAGTAAAGGTCTAATACTCGAGTTAACAGTCAGATGGGAAACAGCTAACACTAATCAGGTCAAAGAAGTAAACGAGGAGAAAAGAAACATAAATGTGCCCACAGTAGAGAAGTGAGACCTAAAAGGACTGTGGTTTGGTGCTAGGGGCACAGCTTCCAAAATGATATGCGACTTCTCCAAAACCAATATGCTTAGTAATGACTTAGACCACCAAAGAATAATTTATTTATAAATAATAAAAGCACGATAAATATAATATACAAACATTTATACTCAGTGTGATTTACAATAAATATTAAGTCACTAACTATTATGTTATATTTTATAAGTTATAACTTACTATTTAATTTAAAAATTTCAATACGTAATTTTATACTTTTATACTACCAATTTTAAATACTACTAAATTCACTTGTATAGTAATTTTCCTCTTAACTACATATTATAACCATTAATAAAGTGTCTGATAGGTATAATACTGTGTCATTATGGGCAACCTCGCATTTTTTTATTTCACAACAGCTGTGCCGGAGCGATTACCCGAATGCCCACTCTTATATATTTAAATACTATTTTTTTTATAAGATTTACGTGATAGGACACAGCACTTTCAGACCTCATTAAAACATTTTGTGCAAAAGTTCTCTCGTTATTGAAATTGATCTTTTTTCCTCAAAAGGAATATGTAAGACATAATATCCTGTTAATATTCTGAGAAAATATTAAAGATACATAGGCACGATTTATTTTTATATACATTTAAAGTTCACATTTTGACAACATTTAACAAAATCTCGAGTTTTAAAATTATTTTTCAGTTAAAAATTTATAAAAAAATTTCTTTCCATACCTAGCTAACATTAGACATTTTAATGGAATATTCCCCACGAGAATTTAAAATGTTTACAATATTAGATTTTCACCGGAAAATTAACGAATTTTAATCTTATGGTCTACTACGCCTTTAAAAAAAAAAGTTTATCGGAAAGTTATGCAATTTATGGCCATGGGATATTTTCAATTTTTACTAATTTTTTTTTAACTATCAAACATTTGATTATACATACAAATATCTATGGCAGAATTAGGTGACATAAATTCTGAGATCAGAATCGTTTTTTGTATACAATGATTAATCATTGAATTCAAACATCCATTACAATGACATGCTCAACAACTATTATACAGTAGTCCACCTTTTTAAATGTATGATATATATGTAAATGTATGATTTTTTTATAATTATTATTAACTTTATTTATACCTATATTAATTACATGTTGACTCAAGAGTCACAACTTTGATTAGTACCAGTTCGGAGCTCTTATTAATTATTATATTTTAATTATTCTTATAATACAAAATTATTTTTTTTATGTAGGTAGGTATATTGTATTTATTAAAATGTAAAATATATTATAGTTTTTTAATATTTTATTATATTTTAAGCTTGCTGTATAAAAGCAATACATTTTTTTCTAGGAAAATTTTCTCAGAATCTAATGTAAACATTGTTTAAAAATTATAACACAATTCAATACATTTATGCATTAATGGTAAAGAAATTATTTTGGTGGAAACGCGGTAAATACTTATTAGTTATCTCGTTTGGCAAAATCGAGCATTGGGGTAAAACGGTAACTGGCAAGATACATTTTAAGGTGGAAACGGGTAAGGATAACAATGGAAAATGGAAAGTTACACTTTAGTGTTTCAATTTATTCTAATACCTATGCGACAAACAAATATTTCCAATAATAAATATGACTTATTTTTATTATTTAATTTAAAGATTGTTGAATTTAAAAATATGTACTATGTACAAATTACATACCTAACTCTGTCACCACCTGGTTCTTTTCTGATACAATTTAATAGTCCAACTATACCATTCGTAGGATCTTTTTCAGCGACAAGAACGATTTTTTGGCTTACAGATGCATCATCGGCTTTCAATAGTTTTTGCAATACAGGTAACCACGAAAAGTCTGTGTTCGATATTTTAACAACAATTGGAACAATGTTCTGCTCCAAAGGCTATAACAATTTTTACAATATTAAATTTTATTTTTATCTTAATATGTTATCACTTTTTATGTTAATAATTATTGTTTCATACCTTTCTAACAAGTATTAATCGTTCCTGCTCTAAGGAAGCATCTAGACACACTTCTACAGAACCTTGTGGGTATTCAACATTTAATTTCTCGCGTGTCAGTAAAAATCCACCTGGTTTAAGCGTGGCAAAAACTTGTTCGAGTAAAGTAGAATCTTGTAAAACTTCTGATCCAACAGCAAATAATACCGATTGATCTGAAGACAATTTTTTATCTTCCACCGTTATATTGGATCCTATTTCCTTCAATTGAGAGTGAGTGCCATCAGATAGAATAGATACTTCGGGCTAGAAAGATATATATATATATATATATTCATGTATACTAGAATATACTTATTAAGTTATAAATATAAGTGTATAGGTTTCAAAATAAATATAATTTAAAACCTGTATGAGTGGTAGGTCAGCTAAGACATCAAGTATGATGGGGCTAAGAATTTGTGCATCCGGGTTAAAAGTTTTATTTAAAATTTCTACAGTTTTTACTTTAATGCTTATGAGGTTTTCAATCACTAAATGCAAAGAAATTCGCACTATATCTCCCAATGTGTAACCCTAAAAAATATAATAGGTATAGTTTCAAATATTAACCGTGGCTTATTAATGTTTTATTTCGATTTACCGTTTCAATAATGTTTGGAACAAACATATATTTCTCTAAAACTGGATCAGCTAATGGCTTCCTTTTAGCAATTACATTTGCATGAAGTCCTCGAATTTCTACACCCCCAGATTGAATAAGGTCTATTTCTGGGTACACGTAAACAGGGAACTCTGAAAATTAAATAACCAACATATTATCAGATATAAATATCATACAATATGTTTGTTATTTTATTTAGAATAATATACAATCTATATATAAAATTCTATATATATATAGAATTTAATATCTGAATGTGTGATGACGTGATGTAAACACATTAATTAATTTAGACATGAATTCACGAGAGCGAGGAAAACCACCTGTTGACGGAACGTCAGAGCTCCAATGTATAAAATGCATGTTCAAAAATTGGTTGTTGTATACCATTATTTTATAATATGTATTATTAAATATTAGAAATAGCTAGGTATATTAATTACCCGGTTTTTCTTCCGGGAGAGTTTTTAATACTGTAGCGTGTTTTTTCACATTTATAAAAAGTTTCTGTATAGAAGTAGGTACGAATAAGGCTCTTGTGTCTTCTCTTAATATTTCTATTTGTAACATATTATCCATGAATGCAACCCAATTATTAAACCATCCAACTTTTCCAACAGTTGCTATACAAAAAAAAATCAATAAGAAATAACATAAAAAACAACTCGATATTGTTATTTAAGCTCACCATCGAGATTTACTCTATTTAAACTTCTAAATAATCCTTTGTAATTATAACCTCGGAGTCTTAATTCTTTGTAAATATCCTTTATACATAAATCTGTATCGTTAGGTTCGTCTGGGTGCGGCGGCATGTCAATCATCTCGTTATTGACATCGGTAGGAATGTACAAACGACCAGTAACAACAGGCGCCCCGCTTTCAACTACTTCAAACGTACCACTTCCTTTTTGTACCATTACAATAAACTCTACATTTCCATCTTTTGGAATGTTAGTTGCTCTTTGAAAACGAACATTCTCAAATACAACTGGTACTTCAGAGTATAGTTCTCCTCGCATCAAAGCAAGTGTTTCCCATGCCATTACCTATTAAATTAATACAAATATAAGCACGAATCAACAAAATATTAATTTAAGACTGATGGAGATAATGTTAAAAAATTGTCTGAGAAAAATGTACTTTAATTTATTATTTATTTTAAGTGTACATAATAAACCTTTTATGTAACGTGTTGAATGTTGACACAGCGACACTAATGAAGACTGCATAATTATACAAGGTGCCATACGTAATTTTCAAAAGGTAGCATAATATATTATTTGCTTTCTTTATGTATATAGTGTATGTGTACTACTATAATGTGATTAATAACTAATGTAGGTATACAATTAATATAAATATGAAAGTGAGTGTTTTTCTTTTAATCAACCAAAAAAACAACATATTATTATAAAAATTATTTTCTGTGGTGTACATTCTGTTTGGTTCAATTTTCAAAAAAGTATAGCAAATTTATGAGGCATGATCTATTATAATACGGAGTGTAACAGATGACCTGAAAAATTAAATAACTTTTATTCTAATCAATATTTTTAATATTTTTAATTTGTATATATAATTTATTGACGTTTACGCTACATGTACAATATAACATTTTTTAATACTGAAAATAAAAAAATGTAAGATCTGATTTAAATTTTTTTGAAAAATTTGAAATAGCCAATTTTTGAATCTGGTTTTCAAAAACTTTTGATAGTAAATACATTGTTCGAAGTCAAGCGGTTTATTTTTAATGACTTTTCTTTAAATATCAACATTTTTTGAAGTAATAGACTCGTTAATAACTTTTTTTTTAAAAATTTAGATTTTAACAAGTACGTACTTATAATTACAAAAATTAATTAAAATACAATTTTTTTTAAATGTTTATACTTTTTGAATTTAAAATGCTTTTTTACAACTGGATTAACTTTTTTTTACAAAAATAATGAGGTTTAGGAAAATTGTAAAAATAATCTACACGACTTAAATTAATTTTTTTACAGTTAACATTCTTCTAAACACTAGATTTACAATTTGGCTGGGAGGGACGGGTCCTTAGAGACCTTAGTTGAGCCCATGAGCCTATTTTATCTCCTACAATAAACTTATTTAATGATTTCGGAGTATTTAATTAAAAGCCCTTCATTATAAGAAAGTTATACTGAATTGCACTATAACCAATTCTAATTCTTATTTTATTAAGGCCGGTTTCTGCAATGTCCGGTTAAGTATCGGTTGACGCTAATTGACTAATAACAGATTTTACAAAGACGTGTCGGTTAACTTTGACAGGACATTGTATGAATTTACGGCCCCAAAACTTTGTAAAATAATAGGTTAACACAAACATAGAAAATAGAAATTATAAAATGTTATTAAAAATTAAATTAAATTATAAGAATGTGAAAAAAAGTCTTGTGGTCCACTAAATAACCATCAGCTTCATTAAAAATAAATAATGTGATTAAAAAAATGTACCAAATATCCGGTTGCTGGGAATAAATTTCTTCCATCAATAACGTGACCAGATAAATACTCATGTTCTTCATCTTTCAACGAAATTGAAATGCTCCGTTCACCAGATTTAATTTTATCTTGAACACGATACATTGTCACGTACCAATCTTCTGAATGCTCCCATCGCACTAAAGGAGCAATCATTGGAGTACCTCGGCTAACCGGGAATTCGATTTCCGGGTAAAGATTACTGATTTTTGGATTGAGACCAGCTTCAAATATTCTTCATAAAATGGAAATAATTAAAGCATATAACAAAAATATTCTAATTATTCTTACTTTCCAAAAGCTGACAACAGATAATTAAGTCCATCTTTATGATTCCTGGAAGCTAAGTCTACATTGGTAATATTTGTTTTGTGTGATCGGTTCAATACATCTTGGAGAACACCATGAGGAGCTAATTCAATTATTACAGACCCCTTTGGCACATGTTCAAATGTTTCATCAAATAATACACTATTTAGTAAATTATTTGCACAATATTCGGCAGAACAATACTTTGCTTTATCTTCGCCCCATTGTTCTTCTGGTACTGATGTACTTAACCACTTTCCTGATCGTAATTTAGGATTTGTCACAATATTTTTCAGATATTCTAATAACGATGGGATTGCTTTTTTAATTGATGTTGAATGATATGGTGTATTTAGTACATTTATTATTTGAGTTGAAATGTCTTTTGATTTTAATTTAAGAACAAACTGTTCAACAGATTCTTTAGGACCGGATAAGGCACAACTATCTTGCGAGTTATGCCAAGCCACTACAACATTTGTTGGAAGTAAGTCTTTAATTTGATTATACCCAATACCAACAAACGCCATTGCACCTAAAGGAATCTTGGAATTTAATATAGTTAAGCCATAGTAATAAGCAACTTTTATAGTCTGTTCAGATGTTAAACAGCCATCAGCATATGCACACACTAATTCTCCGATTGAATGTCCAATAATAATGTCTGGAGTAATTCCAATAGCGACCAACACATCAAACAATGCAATCTAAATTAAATTTTATAAAAATTACAGATTATATACTTCTAAATTTTAATTTTAATATTTTTAAAAACATAATGATTAAATATTTACTTGCATGGCTGCAATTCCCACAAACGAGTTAACTGTATTGTTTAATATATTAGGATCAGAACTAGTAATTATTTTTACTAAATCAATTCCAAATTCTTTTAAAATGCTATGACTCTTTAAAATTGATTCACTGAAAATTGGTAATTTCATCAATGATGTACCCATGCCAGTCCACTGAGAACCCATTCCAGAAAACACGAAACATACAGGACGGGGTTCACCGGAATAATACTAAATAAATATACTTATGATTAATAATTTTTTAAACATTTAAGCAAAAACAAATATATGTCTTATTTACTTGTAAATCCATTGAGTGGTTTGCTTTAAAATCTTTTTTTATGATAGTATATCCTCTGTAATTATGCCCAGGTATCTGTTCTGCTTGAACATCATGTAATAAACGCACATATTCTTTATCCAATGATCTTGACAAGAACTGAAATGTTAATAAAAATTATACAGCAAGATATTAACCAAACATTATTATATGACTTACATCATTTAATATAATGGATACAGCTTCTTCAGTTCTACCAGATGCTACAACTAATCTAGGCAAATCATCTTCGGGAAGGCCGTTGTTAATTTTACTTTTATTGTTCCAATCAAGTAATACGTGACAATTAGCACCACCAAAACCGAATGAATTAATACCAACTAAACCACCATTCCAAGGTGTCTTGTCAGCCACCACATTTATACGACCGTTATAAAATGCTGTAATATCCTCTCTTGGAGTGTTAAAATTGATGTTTGGGGGTATAAAACCAGATTCCATAGCTATGATAACTTTAGCTACAGAACATAAACCGGAGGCAGGTTCCGAATGACCAATGTTTGATTTTACAGAACCAATCAATAACGGTTCTGTACGACCAGGGCAAAACACATTTTCTAGAGCTTTAACTTCTTCTGGGTCGCCAACCTATGTGTAATTGATATCATAAATTGAATGCATTATTAAATATTAAATGTGTACGTACTTTAGTCCCTGTTCCATGTGCTTCAATCCAAGCTAAATTACTAGGCTTTATTTCACATTCTTCATAAAACTCTTCTAATAATCTTTGTTGCAATGGTCCCGAAGGATAAGTAATACCTTGTTCTTTATAACCATCACAGTTTGTTTTAGCGTGCACAACTTTTGCATACACTCGTTTAGCATTTTTTGCTTTTTGTAAGTACAGAACACAAACTGCTTCTGATCTAACATACCCATTAGCTGCTTCGTCAAAAGATTTACATCGACCATCTGAACAAAGTACACCCAAACGCGCAAATTGCAGGGATACATATGGATGGAGACACAAGTTACATCCTCCAACAAGTGCAGAATCACAGTGTCCATCTCGAATCGCCTTATAAGCGTGTTCCAGTGCATATAAACTCGAAGAACAAGCAGAATCTACTGAATAGCTAGGACCTATACAGATTAGGAAAATTATAGTTTAATTTTTATTATAAAAGACACATATTGTAATTCTGTCATATTTACTCAACTATACATTAAGAGGAATCGCCTATTTGGAATCTATATTACAAACATATAGCATATCAAGGTTATGCTATTCAGCTCTAGCAAAACCAATTTGAACTTGTTATCTTT
This sequence comes from Aulacorthum solani, assembly GCA_008528875.1. Taxonomy (NCBI): domain Eukaryota; kingdom Metazoa; phylum Arthropoda; class Insecta; order Hemiptera; family Aphididae; genus Aulacorthum; species Aulacorthum solani. The sequence continues at coordinate 10,863 of PVMI01020132.1, forward strand.
AATACTTAAGTAAATTGACCTATTGTCAAAGCTTAATGCAAGAATTTTATCAAGGGCATATCGTAGGATGTTATTGATATATATATTTTAAAGAGAGTTATAAGCATTTTAAAACTGCAATGTTGTATATATAACTATAACTTATAACTTATATTCAATTTAACTCATTTTAAAATTAAAAAAGCAATATAAATCATTAGATTCCCCAGATAATATGGTTACTTTTAAGTTTTATAGTAGATTAATCCACTAATTCACTTTGGTATTAAAGTAAACAACTTAAGAGGATGGTACACCCAAATGCGCTTTCTCCGTCTTATAAACGCGTAACATGGCAAATATTACTCTCAGAAGATTACTCTTACCTCCGTTGGTTTAAAAATTAGAGTGAACTGACCTCTCATAAAACTTAAAGATAAGATAATTGTCTAGTAAACCCCAGAGGTTAATTTTAGATTTTAATTTTAAAGCAAGTTATGAGTATTTAAATAAAGTAAATTGTTTGTGCATTGAACTTCAATGCTCATAATTTACTTTAAAATTGAAATCTAAAAAAAAGGCTATGAGGTTCACTAAATATTCTTACCTTTAAATTTTATAAGAGGTAAATTCACCAATTTTTAAGCTAAAGGAGCTAAATGTGACTTGCAGATCGTAAAATTTGGTAGTTTAAGGCACCCGTTGCCAATGCGATTTTGTACACAAAAATAAGCACTACGGGAATAGGGATCCTGTTCTGTAAAATCAACCAAATTTGATAATTTTTTTTAACTAATAGATGGTAATATTCTACAAGCCACATCGATCTCCGTTTTTCAATATTTTAATCTCAAACTTTATAATCTATCTTCAAAAATAGTACAATTTTAA
>PVMI01020133.1:7220-19310 GCA_008528875.1 Aulacorthum solani
AATTTGAAAACATCCACTACATAGTGAATCCTAATCTCGAGTGACAGCAAGGTTCCTACACCTAATGCAAAATGGCGTACCTATACGCTGACTTTTTACAAGTCTATTTTTCCTGCCCATCACTCACTGCGTTCAAAATAAACCGAAAAGTAATTATTTGATAAATGATAAGTGATTGGTGTTGAGATATTGGTAATATTTTCTTCTGAACTAGATAGTGAATATTTTGGATGGAATAATATTAGCTTTGTGTAGTAGTTTAATATTTTCAAATGTATTTTTTTTACTTTTTCAATGTAGTAGCGGTATTCGTATACTCGTATAGTTGTTGTAACGTTGTATATATGAGCTGAAAAAATATTTGCAATACACTTCGTAGAAATTTATACTGAACCGTCGTCGTACCAGTGCTAATATTATTATTATTGTTGCAATTATAAAAGTGTATCGTCTTCTTGGACTACATAACCGTAACGTGGTGTAGGTATACCACGAAGTGCGATGTGCTGCCGACTGTCAGCTATACAGCAGCGTTCTTTGATGATAATGATGACGACAATGATAATAAAATATTCATGATTTTCCGATAAAATATTATTTTGTTCGATAGACAATGTTTTATTATTACCTGCATCGATCCGATAAAAGTAAGTACAAAAGGTTACCCGAGTCACGATTAATATTCGATATCTTGACATTAACTGCGCTGGTTATTTTATACATCAAGCTCTCGTTATCCACGAGTATACCTAGGTATATGATACGACATAACGTACGCACACAATTACGATAATGGATGGAAAAATCGGATTTTCACGTATACCATGTGTGTGACACTGCCATTATATTATTATTATTATTATTATTGTGGTGCGGTAGGGCCGATGTAGTTATATCGCCGCACATATAATATATATTTTGTGGCTGTCGTACACATTATATTATATAGTGCGGCGGCGCTCTCATTGTGTGTGGATATATTATTATTATTGTCGTTTTGCGGACTCAGCGATTTTTATTTCTAGTGTCCGTTATATTCGCGCGTTATCGTTACGACTACGATGGCAACGCCAAAAACAATATACATCCGCTTTGTCGCCTATGTGCACGGTTTTAATCTGAAAACGACGCGATAAACGTGAAAACCCGGATGACGGTTGATCTGAGACCACTTGTTGAAACGACGCTACGGAGATAAGAAGACGAAAATGGAGAAGAAAGAGGAGACGAAAAAAATATTGAAATGCGTTCTCCGCCCGATGCGAGCTGCGATATTATTATTATAATCATTAATTTAAGGATAATGTCGTCGTTATTATTATATTCGATTTCCATTCCGTTCTTTATTTTTGAGCCGAGTGAAATACGAATTTGAGAGGAATTCCAAAAGGACGTATCGAATAGGAAACGAAATACGAACGATATTGACCACTACTGCAATAGCTGCTGCTACTGTACAAACTTAATATTTTATTTGTTTTTATCGTCCGTGAACTTATTTTTAAGGAGACTACAGCTAAAGAAGTTATATTGTTACTACCTATATCATATAATATAAAACGTGTGTTACACGTCGACCAGTTTTGCAGTGTTCGACTAAATGACAACATTTTGAAGCCCAGTAACAAGCAGAATTCCGTCATTCGTATTTTCACGCATTAACGGTTTCATACTTTTTCAATTTTTTTTTTTTACGAATAACGATCATCGTGTGTACATGAAATTTAAATCATTCAAAATACATAATAACATATAGAACGCATGCTGCAACGACGTGTTATAAAACGTAGCGATTTAAGCATATAATAATAGAATTTGAATATTTTACATTCCACGAAATAGCTATAGTACCTACATTGCAGTGGGAATCAGCGTGAGACATTAATTCGTTTCATTATTCTGTATCGATCACATCATACGTTACCGGTAAAATATAATAGAACCTATATAAAATGTACCTAACTCAAGCATTGAATGCGAATATTTCGCAAAACTATGTCTACGCGTCCATCATTATTAGAAGATAATATTATAAATAATACACTATAATATGTTATGTAAAATATACATATATTAGCTAAATATTATTATTGTATTGACGTATATATTTTCATTACTCAAAACTGTATAATACAATAATAATTATAGCATACTTTAGAGATGCATTTAATATTATGTAAAGTCTATTATAATCGTTCATTAAATGGGGAAAGTTAAACGTTCTAGGGGTTTTTAAAATGATATTTTCTCTTCTATCATAATTACACAACATAGTATATAATATACGTATTTGCATGATACAATATAATATATATAATGGTATATTGGCTATATAAATTAAACCTATATATTGGCTATATTTTTGATACATATTTCATGACACAAAACTGTATAATAATATTATAGAATACAGACCATCGTTATCACCACCGTCGAGTCAACATAATTTATCTGATCTGAGCGGTCGACTACCTCTATTTCGACCACCGATACACGCACTATATTATATTTTATACTCGTCTATCTATATATGCTTGTATGCTATAAATCTTCCGTTATGAGATAAGTGCTATGTCATCACAACAATGTATAAGCAATTTTTTATTTTTTTAAGTCTGCAGGCAATGAGGCAACCAGCTACTTACCCGCGACCGTCAGACTGAAAACCGAGATGATTATAATAGTAATAGTAGTAACATTATAGATTACATATAGGTCGATCGAAGCCAACGGATTTCTCCCCACCCCCGACTCTGGCCTTAGGCACAACGGTTAATAGTTTTGGAGTGCCACTTTCAAAATTCTGAAAGTTTTCGGAAAGCATAAAAGTGGTATGTGTACCTACAGATTTATCTAAAAAAAGCATTAATACGAAATCAAAATTAATTAAATACTCATTTAATTAAAAAAAAAAAAAAAAATTTCTCCTCTGGCGGCCAGATTAAATTTATCCGTGAGCCATCATCTTGTAAACCCTCCGCCCTCTGATATAAAGAATACCAATATTATTGTTCTATTCTTATCATCGTTATTAAGAGTTGCCCTATAATTATAAGTGGCGTCATTCAGCTCGGCGAATCGATCCTTCTTGTCTGTTTATACAAAGTAATGTATATCCTACGCAAACACGAGTGCACTATTTTACATTTAGGTGTCTGTTGCAACAATATTATACATATTGTATAACACAATATCTTCGATATCGCCGTGCGCTCCATAATAGTTTTAAGCTTCGTAGCCGTTTTACTCGTGACTCGTGTGGTAGGTACCATATGTGTCTTGTGTAACAGTGCTCTTAAAAGTTTCGACTGCGTGTGCCACTTCGACGATAATATTATAAATTATAATGTATTCCTAGAACTCTTTGTTTGCCATCCACCCGAGTGCAGCATTTCGAGTGTGTGCCGTGCAAAAGACAACATGCACTCGCTTACTTTAATAATAATATATACTGCACAGTGCACCCCTTCGCCGTTTGGCTCTGGATTATATTTTAAGTTATGCAACTACAAGGATAGTGGGTAATTATTGATGGTAGGGATAGGTGTTTGGAGGCTATGGTGCACTATGGTGTGGTGTGTGATAGGTGGAGGGATGTCGATGGGAGATTAGTGACATCAGTCACTGCGGCCATCGTCGCCGTCTTCAGCTACATAAGACGACGTCGAATTTTGTCTCTAGGTTTAGTCTCTTATTACCTAGTTTATAATAATATAATACTGTCAGACTCGACCTACATTCTAATATAATACATTTTATTTTTTTAGCTTATAGCATAATACTATACTATAGTTTGATCAAGCTTTTTTGATTACTTAAAATTGATGATTGTGTGTATCGATAGAGCAGGGTATTCCAATGTTGATAATAGAAATCTAAAAAGCATATCATTACCATATTGTTGTGTAGTTATTATCATTAAATGAAATAAACCAAAACTTTGTCAAAATAAACTTAACATTGTAGTGGTTTGGTGTGGCGTGGTCACAGTGACTTCAGTCACTAATGTGTTCTAAATTCAAGCATCTGCCGGTGTAACTAGTGCCCGGATGGGTGACCACCCGGGTTTTTAGTGTCAAATACCAGGCACATATGTGTCGAACCAACTGTACCCTCTCTCATAGTACTAAACTTACTACTAATAAACCAGCTGGCTAATGACCTCAGATTGAAGCCTTAACTCAATAAAAAAAAAAAATTATAATTGTCTGTTCGAAATTTTAATGATACGCATTGGTGTATTATGATATTATTATTAATATTACGGTTTTCATCACTATGCAGCTATCGGCGTTGTTGTGTTCGACCCGATAATAATACGAAGGTAGGTAGGTAAGTTAATCATTTGGCTTTTGACGACACAAGAGCAGAAAATCTCTAGTGAAATAGTTAGAATAGTTGGAATAGTTAGGTCTCTGATCCAAGGTGAAAATTATGATTATTATTATTACTATCATCTCGATAGTAATATTCTATCGGTTTTCAATAATAATTCCGTTCGGATGAAATTATTATTTCAGGGACTAAACGAGTCGGACATATTTTACAACACCGATTTAGCCCATAATACATTGTGTGGTATTTTAACAAGGAGTAATCCCGCCGGGTGTGTAATAAACTCGGCACCTGCGAATATTAACAGTAAGACCGCGGTGAATTACATTAAATAGATAGGTAGGTATAGGAGGAAACTGCAGCAGGACCTTTGGGTAGAGTTTTAATAAACACGCCAGTTGTGGCGGTTAACAAAACATTTGGTAAAGATAACAATAATAATATAAAGTGGAGTAACATTATATATTCATACATTACGAACGATAAAAATGAAAAATAAAACCAAATCTTTTCATTGCCTACCGTCGAAAAGAGTTAGCTTTGTACCTCGAGTATACACTATATTGTCACTGAAATTATTATCCTCGTCACATATAGAATTTAATTTAATTTATTCAATTCCGCTGTTGAAATTACCGACACAATTATTAAAATTATCAAACAAAATAACCAATGCGCTAAATACAGCCATAGAGCAGTTTCATTATGTACCTATTTTTATTTCAATGGCATTTAATCAATTGTAAAATCTCAGGAGTCTCTCTAAAAAATAAACCCTGAAAATGAAAATAATAAATGTATAGGTACATTTCAAGTATTAATGCGGCTGCGGTGTAACAAATCTCGAGATCTTAAGCGAATAGTAAACAATGTTTTTTCTCAAATATCGGGTACAAGTGCTGCAGAGTACACGGATTGTCAAAGCCAAAAGAACGCGGATAACAATCCTTGTGATCAACTCGATTTAGTGCTCCAAAAATATATAGTGTCAAAAATGAAAAGCTCCCTTTGAGCCGTCTGGGGTTCTTATTGTGTGCGATTTCTTAGAACCTCTTAGCTTTGCCTTTATACAGTACCTAAAAGAAGAGCACAAATACACGGATAAATGTCAACCGGGTTATTCTCTTCACCGCGTTTTGTTTTCAATATTATATCTCCAACCCTCAAAAAAAAAAATTTTTCGCAGTTCAACCGCGACCGGTGACCATTCGCGAATTTGCATACTTTCGATGTCATTCACGTCACTTTATGCGCTACAACCACGCTGCCCATATTCAGTAGGTGCCTATGCGTTGTGCACATCACTGCGGCCACTGAATATATTATTACTGCTGTAAAACGTCAGTCGAGTGGAGACCACCTTTCGAGAAAACCACGAGCACTTGACGCACACTTTTACGTACAAGGGGAATATAATAAGAAAAGAGAAAAGAAAACTCTTAAAAGAGATCTCTCCCTTATCCGCCTCCTACCACTCGTCATCATACTGTTCCTTTTATTATCATCATTTTTTTTTCCACTTTTTGTCGCCGGCCAGCCGTATTTTACCCTTTGATGTTTGAAAGTAAGTATCCGCGTGCTCCAGCTTACAGCACATTCACGGTCTGAGAACACCACCAAAGACATTGTGTCAATGGTCCTTTTCTCGAGATACTCGGGTGACGGCTGAGGCATCCACTTCCGAACCCCCGGAGACCGTGTGATGCGAATCGTTGGTTGAGCGCTTTCCGTACGGTCGTCACGCCGGTTACGTGGCGATTGTAACCGGATCCTTCCAGGCTTTCCTGCTCACCCCTTTCTACTCCTTTGCAGAGAGCGTGTACCATCATCTCGAATCACCAAAATACACCGAGTCACATAACACCGTGGTAGTACGACTGTTTCCGACTACTTCTGCTGCGGGTGTAACCGCAGCAAAGTCATCATTATTATTATACAGGATGATTCACCAAACACGCTCGTTTCCATTTATCTTCAATAATGAATATATTAAATATTGTGATTTTTGAACTTTTAAATGCATTTAAAGAATTTAATCAAATTATTGAGTTTTTTGTACCAGATACCTACTTAAAGAGTGTCCTGTGGCCGATACAAATTTCGGTTTTTCAAATGAATTCTACATTTTACATTTATACTTATGAGTGAATTTAATATTTTAAAACTGCATTCACTAGAACTGACAGCGAATCGCATAACACTTTCGTCGACGGTCGAAACGACATTTTCCGACACCTCGGAATTAGTTCAGAGTAGTTGTTTCAGATCACTGATTTGTGCGTGTCACCGTAAGGATCGATTTTTTATCATAATTTTGCAGTACAGAGTACTTCAAAGCACCGAAGAAAGAGTTCAATCGATTGTTCTATTATAACGGTGCGGTCATCACGCGTAAAACAATAATTATGTCTAGTTGATTCGCATACAATACAAACATAAAAAATAAAAAATGAAAACAATAGAACACGTGATCCGTACATCGTGTCCCGTACATTTACACGAGTTAAAAAGTTTCAAAATAAAATATGATTCAAAATGATTTAATGAGTTTGTGTTTACTCGTTACACTGTAGTATATTATAGCTGCCGTGTCCCACATAATACTCAAAATATTTGTTTTACTATAATAATGTAACCTTTGCACATTTGATGAGAACCGTGTACGCGTTAAATTACGTGTAAATGACTCATTAATTAAGGGTCACATTTTCATTAGTCCGTGACCGGTCACGACATAAACTCGTTTATTGGACAATTCTCAATGGTAGGTAACTAATTTAACGAGTTCATCAAATGGAAATGAGTAGGATTAATTTTATTCTATGTAAAAACATGGTATAGGATCAAGGTTTCTCACGGTTTAACGTATATGCATTATTATTATTATTATTGTTTAAGGACTAGTGTTTATGTCGAAAAAAAATTAACAACTACTGGTAATACTTTTCAAAACGTTTTGATGGGACATAGTAATCTATATATTGTATCAAACAAACTTGGATCTTTCAATGCATCAGAAGAATAGAGGTCTCGTGTTGTCATTTTATCGGACGAATTCAATTAAGTGTAATCGGAGAACCTTAACCACAGTTGTATAGTAACGGAAAATAAATATAAAATAGACACAGTTTTCAAGTGCTTGTAGTGAAAAACAAGCAAATATATACTCAATACACACACACACACTTTTATCATCTTTCCGAGCTTTGATGTTATACGTTATCAATGTGAAAAAAACGTAAGCGGTGGCTAATAACTTTAATTAGCTATATAATTTTTTTAATAAATAAAAATAATTTAACAGCAAAATTAAAATTATACTAAATACGATGAAGGTGCATAATAATAATTAACTGACTAAAATTTGTTTTTAACATTCAAAAAATATGTGATTATGTACATAATAGCAGACTAATCCAAGAATAAATTTACCATCAATCAATATTTTTATATTCAATTTTAATACATAAATTCATGTTTTCATTGGTATTCAAAATATTATTATCTATAATCGTATTGAAAATAGCTATAATATCGTGGTGGTTTGCAAGTCATTTAATTATAATCAAAGAAAAAAAAATATTATTCATGTTTTCAAAAGAATTTTAATTAATAAACTTTTTTTTGCTTTAATTACCTACTTAATATCCGAATAGGTACATACTACTTAATTAAAAATGTTATTTTATAAATAAAAATAAAAATTAACCTAATAAATAAATTTAAAAAACTGGGATTTTATAATAATAATAATTATTAAATTACTTTTTGGACCTAGTCATTTTCATAATATAATTCAGTTTTCCGAAAATATTCGAGTGGGGTTCACACAACAACTGATTAATAGTTATGCCTAATCGAATAATTGACTTGAACCCGATAATATTAATATCTACAAGTAACGCGAGACCATAAAACAATTTGTGCTATAGCTAAGCTGTAAACGCTTGTGCCGGTAAAATAATCGCCGCAGACGCAATAAAAAATATACCATCGTCACACCGTAAATATTGTACTTGTCTGTAATAGGTAACAGTACTGCTTGAAGCAGCCAAAGAAAGTATTCTCCAATCATTTATATATTCCTCGTATTTTTGATACTCTAATCATATTTTGTCATTCAATTTGTAACTAGTTTTATGGTTGGAAATTTTTTTTTCCTAATATATAATCTATTATGTACAAATTTATTTTACATAAAAAATATATTTTAAATGTAAAAGTTGTTAATGGTTACAGTATTGAATATATTGTTATATACATTGTGAACGAACAATTTAAAATCTGCGTTATTTAGAAAAAAATGTAGGTATAGCATACATGTTTGTACACTCATTATTCATTATAAATTAATAATTATTATTTATTCTCATTAAAATTGTTTTTATTCATGGAATTACTGTCGAATTAAATAATATTTGACATTATATGTGTAGGTTATTATATTCCAATAATTATTTGAGTTCATAACTTTAACAATTATTTATATAACATAAATTTAGTTATCTTTTTTTTCGATGTGAATAACATGCCAATGTAGTGATTGTTTTAGGAATAAAAAAATACATGTCAACAAAGCCGTGTTTAAGCGTGAAAAAACAGATCCTGGAAGAAAAATATTGCGTGATGCTTATGGTACAAACACCTGCAACTAATACCGTGTGGCGCTGTCTTTGGCAGGCACGGGGCTTCATAGTTTCTGAAAAATCATGTACTTGCAAATTCAAATATTTAGAATTCGAAAATGTTGACACAGTGCGAACACATGAGTTATGTTTTAGTGAGCCTTANNAACACGTTTCTCATAAGTTATTATGTATAGTTAGGTATATAAAACAAATAGATAGTTATATATTATATCGTGATATTATTTTTGATTGAAACAACTATTGGATACATAATCGTATGTATATGTATGTGTGAGAGAAAAAGCAATAACTTTCTAAAATGTTTGAGATTATTCTTGTTTAGTTATTTATATTTTATTTTTCTGGTTAACGCTTTCCTAAAAAATTGTCTATGTTTAAAACTACGTTACTCTAAACTCTGAGTGCATAACTATTTTATTGCCGGTTTAGTTATTCAATGAAGCGTCTGACTTGCATCGATTTCGTGGCAAGATGCTGCATCCGGACACCCGTTACTCGGTTACATTATCATAGATACATCACGATCGAGCTACCAATTATAATAATAATTATCAGTCGTCATTGAAGCGATTTAAACGTTAATCATAATAATAACCGAACGTAATATTATTATTTGTGTATGGTATTTCTGATCATGTGAACCGGCATGAGTAGGACCGGAAACTGGATCACGGTGCCTTAAGTTGTGACTCTCTGATGAGAGATTTTGAACACACACGTCCACGATGAAAACGGAATACCGGAAATCCGTGTTGGTACCACACTTCGCCTAGTTTAATTCCAATAGATAATAATAATTATTATTATCAATCCGAGTTCAGATGACGCGACAGTAAAATAAGTTGTAAATGTGTCTTACACACGTGCGGTAATCCAATGAGACAGATGATCTCCGTACTTGGCATACAAACTTCTTATATAAACACACTATATGAACACGATTATTACTAACTACAGCGGTACTGCATGTAATCACTGAATAGAATATAACAAACGATATTAACACGTTGTCCGTTGTTTTTTATATTTGTATATTATAATCATATAAACTGACGGCGGCATGTATAGGCAAAATAGGTACATTTCAGTGTTGAAAACTAAAATAAAGTATTAAAAAATATGATGTTTGTTTTAATGATAATAATAACATTTTGGACTGTGATCGAAGAAGAAATCTTTGACTGAAATTGTTCAATCCACCCGAGAGCAACTGATTTATGCGGTTTTAATAGCTTAAATATTAATTTAATTACTTCAGAAAATGTGAGACTATACTCGTACTTTACTATACCTGTTGAGTTATCTTAAAAAATCATTCACCCAATAAAACCGTGAGGTCTCTTGAAATCACAGCAAACGAGGTTTTTGTTTTAAAGTGTGTATAGTTGAACTATTTTATAGGAAGATGTAACAAAAATTTCTAACAATTAAAAATCAAAGATCCAATATTACTATAGTAATTTATAAATATTTAAAATTGTATTAACTATAGGTAATTAAAATTTCTTTAAAAATCTGTACTGTGTTTGAAATTTGATGCAATACGGACGAACAGGACTCCACTTGTTACTATGTGTGATTTGTATCGATAGAAATACTGAACTGATTAAAATCCATAAACCTAAAAAAAAAATGGTATAAACACTTTACCAGTCGATACCGGCATTAACTTTTATACCAACATTAATTGTCAAGGCCATATTTACCACCATAGAGTAAAAAAATTAAAACAGAAATAACATATTATTAACCTAACATTGTGTCCAGTAGTAGTTATTTTAATTTAAATATCTGAACAAAATGGCAATTTAATTTTCACATCGAGCTTTATCGAAGAAATAGTCCATTTTGTCAAAAATTAATCACACTAATCAATTCGTAGTGTTTTTCTACATATATTTTCATGGATAACTCAATTTAGTCGGAAATGGAAACAGGTATTTTGGAATAAAACAACTCAATTATTAATTATAAATATTTTATATTTTAAAGGGCCGAGGTAAATAATAAATTATAGCAAACGATCAGAAAAGCGATAGATTAATAATAATTTTATATCTACGATTTCCCGGCCAACTGTCTGGGGAGAACATAATAAACACTTGTGAGTTATGTTTTTAGACAAGGGATGATTTACGAAAATGTATTGTATTAGTGAGGCTTACATTTTTCCTCTGACAATTAATGAGGGCCAAGATAAATTTAAAATCAGCGCACACACAACGACATATCATATAATATTGTTATAATAAATATATATATAGAATAGAATAATGTCGTTAAGTCGCATGACGTTCTCAATATCGCGTACACCACCGGAGCACACCGACTCGAGAGATAATGACAATATGTTCGAGTGGATGTGTATAGAACGATGACGAGTGACACAGTTCTTTTGTGTTACCGCCAAGACAATACTCCAGCCGGCCGTTTGATCTCCGACGACATTCTTTTATGAGCCGCTTATCGCCGTCGAGTGTGCTCTACACGCATTCTATTATGATATTATAATATAACAGCCACCCCTCTACTCTCCCCCACAGATTCACACTGCAGGGGGAAAAAAACCCCTATAGTTTATAAAGTCATCATCGACGAGTTATAGTAATAATAATAATAAAAATAATAAAAATAATATGTTTTGTGAAATCCAGCAGACGTATAAGACACGGTGGCGGTAATCCGTATTAAACACACGCACGCGAGCGGTAACCAAAATCCAATATTATTATGGTATACTTAGGCGGGTTTATGGTTTTGTTGGTTACTATTCTCCGTCTGGTCGGACCGAGAAAAAATCGAATGCTAAATATTACTATCTACCTACCTATTCTTTGCCCTCCGATTTTATACTATTATTTCATTGTATTCTTTCATATGATCTAAGTGCTCGGAATTGTGTCACAGGCAAACTGATACAGTCCATAACTACAACTACTGCCAATTCGGAATTTTCAAAGTCACAAATTTTCCAAGTCTGAATAATTGCATGTTATTATCATTGTTATGGGAGTCAAATCTAGTTAGTACGTTGGAAAACGTTGAAGATTCCATCATGACTGTCGTGCATGTCTCCACGAGAACATATATTTTTATTTTTTATCAC